>PVHX01011335.1:0-64771 GCA_004024805.1 Geosciurus inauris | reverse complement strand
TGGTACTGGGGATTGAACTCAGGGGCACTCGACCACTGAGCCACATCCCCAGCCCTATTTTGTGTTTTATGTAGAGACGGGGTCTCACTGAGTTGCTTAGCACCTCGCTGTTGCTGAGGCTGGCTTTGAACTCGCGATTCTCCTGTCTCAGCCTCCCTAAGTGCTGGGATTACAGGCTTGAGCCACCGCGCCCGGCTTAACTTTCTTATTATATCTTAACCCATGGTCATGGAACTCTGGCTGTAGAATCAGCCTGCCAGAATTTAAATACACCTTTCAGGAAGTGTAGTCTTAGACAAGTGATTTAACTTCTCTGCACCTGAAGTTTTTTCATCTTTAAAACTAGAGTAACAATAGGATCTGCTTCATGGAGGTAATTATAGGGATTAAATGGGGTCATGCATTTCAAGCACTGAGCCCAGTGGTGGCACAAGAAAAGTATTATATAAATGTTGGCTATTATTATTATCCTCGTGGAAAGACTAGTGGAAACTGAGTAGGTAAAAAACAGTCAACCCTTGGGCTAGGATTGTGGCTCAGTGGTAGAATGCTTGCCTTGCATGCATGAGGCACTGGGTTTGATCCTCAGCACCGCATAAAAATAAATAAAGATTTGGGGCTGGGATTGTGGCTCAGTGGTAGAGCGTCTGCCTCACATGCGCGAGGCACTGGGTTCAATCCTCAGCACCACATAAAAATAAATAAAATAAAATAAAGATGTCATGCCCATCTACAACTAAAAAAAAATTAAAAATAAATAAATAAATAAAGATTTAAAAAAAAACCAACAGTCAACCCATGGAACCCCCCTGCGCTCTATTCATGCTTGCTGCAGCCCCTCCCTAACAACATGCAGACCCTCTAGTCCTTCCCCGGGGGGGGGGGGGGGGTCCTCACTCTGCTTCTTGAGCTCCTCAGTGAGGGTGGGGCTAAAGTTGTGGCCATCACACAGGGTAACAAAGCAGTAGAGGCATTCGCCCTTCACAGGATGAGGATGGCCCACCACAGCTGCTTCTGCCACAGCCTCATGTTCCACAAGTGCTGACTCCACCTCTGCTGTACTCAGCAAGTGTCCTTGTCAAGAGAAAGGAAATGCCATGAGAAATTCCAGCCTTTGCCCCAGCCTTTGTTCCATCAGTACCCACAGGGCAGACCTCGTCTGGTCACACGGGAATGCCCTTCCTTCAGTCCTCACGTGATATGTTTCCAGTTACTTCACCACCCTGGGTCCCTCTTCTTGGCATATTCCAATGTTGATCATTCTTCCAAAACCTGAGCCCAGAACTGAATACCACACTCCACACATGGTCTGGCCAAAGGACAGTCCTGTGTCTCTAAAAAGGCTTTAGCTGAGTTGTCAAGGGGATCCTGGGTCCTCACCAGATACATTTAGCATGTCATCAATCCTGCCAGTGATCCAATAATAGCCATCCTGGTCCCGCCGGCAGCCTGGGAAGAAATGCACAACATAAAAATACCCCACAATAGGGTACATGATCCACATTACCAAACTGCCATACCAATTGCAGTAGACTACAAGTCTTCCTGCTTCCAGCCTCCATGATGACCCCATTGATCTCCACCTCCAGATATTTAAAGCCCTGCATAGTACTCTTTCTCACTGTATAGGGTTAGTCTGTGTAGTCAACCAAATTTGGCAGAAATGATAGGCTGTCATTTCTGAGATTAGATTACAGAAGACACATTGGCTTCCATCTTGGATGTATTCTCTCAGATCACGTACTCTAGGGAAAGCTACCTACCATGTTGTGAATAGCCCTACAGAGAGACCCAGATGGTGAGGAACTGAGTATTGCTGCCAGCAGCCATATGAGTGAGTGTGAAAGTGGGTCATCCAGGCTCAGTCATACCTTCAGATAACTATAGCCCCTCCCAACCCATGAGAGACACTTGACCAAGAACCACCCAGCTAAGCTGTTCACTGATCCTGATACTCAGAAACTGTGTGAGATAATATAATACTTTTTTTTTTTTGGTACCGGGGATTAAACTCAGGGGCACTTGACCACTGAGCCACATCTCCAGCCCTATTTTGTGTTTTATTTAGAGACAGGGTCTCACTGAGTTGCTTAGTACCTCGCCATTGCTGAGGCTGGATTTAAACTCTCAATTCTCCAGTCTCAGTCTCCCAAGTGCTGGGATTACAGACACACATGACAGGAACACACACTGCTACATGTTCCATCTCTGTCAACACAGGAGCAAGAAAGCGTGCCCAGCAATATTTATTTTGAGAGTAATTTGTTCCATGGCAGTAAATAACTAACGCACCCATCTCAAGTCTGTATTCTATAACTCAGGTAGTTGTTTTCTAAACAGTAAATTAGTTCTTATCACTCCCCTGCTTAAAACCTTTAAATGTCTCCCATTGTACTTTGAATAAAATCTATACTGCTCATTGTGGCCCACAAGACCACAAATGTATATTATTTACATCGCCAGCTTCATATGATATTCTTCCCTGTGCTTTCTATACTCTAGTCATACAGGGTTCAGTCCATTCCTCATTCATTTTAAGCTGTATTGGAGCTGCAGGTGTAGCTTAATGATAGAGTACTTGCCTAGCATGCACAGGGCCCTGGGTTAGATACACAGCACTGCAACAAACAAACAAACAACAACAAAAAGACACCAACTTGTGTCCCCCTGAATACAATACTCTTAATCTAAATTTCCCTGTATCTGGTTCTTTTTCACCCCTCAAGTCTCTGCTCAAATGTCAGTTCAGAAAAGCCACCTCTGACCACTCTCTACTCTGTGTTTAGTAGCTATCCCTGAAGACACTCTTTATCACATTATTTTCATCATACCACTTAGCTCTACCTAAGATAAGCTTATTTACTTATTTACTGTATGTATTGTCTGTCTCCTAACTAGAATGTAAATCCCATGATAGAAGATATCTTGACTATGTTATTCATGGTAATATCCCTTGTGCTTATTAGATCAGGGGTTGGGCATAGTGCCCAATAAATGCTTATGCATGAATGGACTAGTGGACAAACAGGCTCCAAACATGGAGACACACATGACACGAACACACACTGCTACACGCTCCATCTCTGTCAACACAGGAGCAAGACACAAGAAATTCTCAGACATCTAATATCAGATGGCATCATCCTGAGACCTTTCCTGCAATACTCATTTCTGCTCTTATAGTTTTCTCTGTTGCTCTGCTTGGTTACCAGATACTGATATTTAGGACATGTTCCTTTCTGTTCTTCACCCCTAACCAACTTTTCTGAAAATAGAAGACAAAGGTATGTCTTAGTGAGAGGTACAGGGAGAGGATAGCCAAGGCTCACCATCTCCTGTCACGTAGTACCCGGGGAACTTCTTAAAGTAGGTGGTCTCAAAGCGTGTGTGATTCCCATAAACTGTGCGCATTATCCCTGGCCAGGGCTGTTTAAACACCTGTGGAGGGAGGAAGGCACAGTGATCACAACTGCTAGGCTGTCTCAGAAGAAAGATAATCACAGCTTTGCTAAACATGGGGGGAAATATCCTAAAGTCCATTCCTGGGGAATAACAAAGTATAAGCTTTGGAAATGGATGGTCTTGACTTGGAATCCCAACTCTGCCACTTATTAGCTATATGATCCCAGGAAAGTAGCTTTGCTTCTCTGAACTTCAGAATCCTCATTTGTAAACCCCAGAAAATAATTTCTATCTTCTAAATTTATTTTGAGGATTAAGTTAATAAGTGGAAACTGCTTAGCACAGTGTTCTCTTAGTCATAAGCTTTTAGTAAATTTGAGTCTCATTTTGGATAATCCCTTAGGAAAATAAGTCCAGCTTAAAGCAAATGAAAACAGTCATGTAAAAAAATGGGAGTCAAACCAGGTGTGGTGGCACATGACTATGATCCCTGCTATTCAGGAGCCTAAGGCAGGAGGGTTACAGATTCAAGGACAGTCTAGGCCATTTAGCAAGACCCTATCTCAAAAAATAAAAAGGACCGGGGATGTAGATCAGTGGTAGAGCACCCCTGGGTTCAATCTCCAGTATTACACCAAAAACAACAAAACAAAAAACAAAAAATGTGAGTCCTACACATGAGTAAATAATAATGTTCTGTGGTAGCAGATTGATGGGACAGATGGAATTCTAGGCTGAGTCAGAAGACCTGAATTCAAGTCCTGCCCCTGTTACTAACTAGTTCTTGGGAAAATGAAATTAGGTAGGGTCCGGGGGACATGGCTGATAAGATCCCTACTAAGTACTAACACAAATGTTGTTAATAGCTAACACTTATTGAGCACTTCTAGGTTCTGTGCTCACCCCTTTGCATGGATTATCTAAGTTAATCAACCAAACAGCCACAGGAGACAAAAGTACTATTATAACCCAACTTTCCAAATAAGAAAAGTTAGGTTCAAGGGTATTAGGTAACTCCTCTGAGGTCATAGAAGAGGCAGAGCCAGGATTTGAACCTAAGCAGGCTGACTCAAGAGCCTACATGATTATCTACTAAGTCATTAAGCCCCTGTCTCAAGAATGTTTGTCAAAGGAAGAATTAGGATGTCTTCCATAACTAAAAAAGTACCATAGGGAATCTCTGGACGGATTCTTCAAAGGCTTATAAGAGCCTTGTGCACCGAAAGGTAGAGATGCAGGCAAAATATCTAGAAGGATTCCCCCTGAAGTCTTTTAGCAGAAGACAAACCCCCAACTGTGGAGCTTTAATTCTAAGCAGCTACCAGGAGAGATTAGGTTATTAACTCTGAAGCAAAGTACCCTTTGTAGGTCCTTTTACTTCTTCAAAGATCCCCACCCCCAAAGCCAGGGCCTTACCAGATAACCTTCAGCTTCACCTTCCAACTCTTCCCCAGACTCATTCAGGATTGCAGGAGCTACACCAAAGAATGGGAAGGACTAAAAGCAAATGTGAGACAGAACCCAAGAAGAGGAATGAGACAATTCTGACTCAATTTCCAAGGAGCCTCAGAGCCCCAAATTCTTCATACATAGCAGTCCAGTGCTCCACTCTCTAGTAGACCACATGCCCCGAGACCCTACCCCTGCCAAGCCCAGGACCAACAGGGGATATTAACTCACAGCAGAACCAGGTTTCATGGGTGTGGCACCAGGGAGGGGGGTCAGCATGTGGCCACCCTGTGGAATTCAGAGATCAGGAGTTTGAGTCCATTTTCCAGCATTGTCCCTGAGCCCAGCCTTCTGAACCCCTCACTCACTGTCTCTGTTTGCCAGAAGGTGTCCACGATGGGGCAGCGCTGGGCACCTACCACCCGGTGGTACCACAGCCAGGCCTCAGGGTTGATAGGTTCACCCACTGTCCCTAGCACCTGCAAGGATGCCCGGCTATGCCTTGGGCAGGGAATGGGAGAAAGGAAATTACTGAGTACCACTGGGGGCCAGGGTACACATGTCTTGGCCCTTTCTCTTACCTCCTCCCTTATTCAGGTCAGGGAATTGGGACAATAGAAAGAAACTATGTACAAAGGGCAGCACCCAGCTCTGAAGGGTATCTATGGGACAGCAACTGGATGGGGGTCTCACTTGATGACAGGTTCATCTCCAAACTTCATGAGCAGACGAATGGCTGTGGGTGCTGTGTAGAACTTGGTCACCTTGTATTTGTCTATGATGCTCCATAGGCGGCTCACATCTGGGTATGTGGGGATCCCTTCAAACTGACCCCAGTGAAAGCAAATCATTCCTTGTCCTTCCCAAAGTCCTTCAATTCCTCTAACATTCCCCCAGGTTCAGTACTTTGCCCTATCTGGCCAACTATGTCTTCAGTCCCTGCCCAGACAAGCAGAGAACTTCCTAGTCACTATACACAACCCCCCAAGGACTCATCTTTTTCCAGGAAACAAGTCATTGTGTAAGCCCCACTGCCTCTAGAATAAGTGCCTTGGGAAGCAGTCACCCAGGATAATCTTGTCCATCCCCCAGGTGGCTGTGGGTTCCAGCTCCTTTCTTACCAAAACACTGGTGGCACCATTTGCCAGTGGCCCATAGGTGACATAGGAATGGCCAGTGATCCAGCCAATGTCTGCTGTGCACCAAAACACATCCTCTGTGTGAAAGTCAAACACATACTTGAAGGTTGTAGCCACATAAAGCATGTACCCGCCAACTGTGTGCACCACACCCTGTGGAAGGAATGGTGTTTCAGGTTGGGGTCTTGTGCCCAACTCCACTGAACAAAAAATGGAGGCTGGGCAGAGCCAGAGCAGACCCTTCTCAGGGATTCTGACCCTGCCAGCGTCCCTTTCACAGCATCTGTCTCTTCTTCCATCTCCTCTCTCCATGCTCCCATCTTATCTCCTTTATCATATCCATGCTTCACAAATAGCATCCCATAATTCTCACCCACACCTTCAAATTGTATTTATCTATTTATTTATTTTTGGTACTGGGGACTGAACCCATCTTGCTAAATTGTCCAGGCTGGCCTTGAACTTGCAATCCTCCTGAGTTGCTGGGATTAAGGTGTGCACCATAGTGCCCAGCAACTTCAGATTATATTTCTAAGCCATCCACATCACTTACTCACACATGAACATTCCTAGCACTTGCATCTGTATATTTGCACCTACACACTCAATTCCACATTGTCAGAGTGTCTGGAATAAACAGTCACTCTTATTCCATCCCTAATCTATCTCTAGAAAGAAGAGGCCAAAATTGTGTTTCTAAAGACCCATTGTGGGATATTCCAAAGCATGGAGAGAAGAACTTAAAGGACGGGGTGGGTGGAAAAGCAGAGTGACATAGCTTTCGAGTCTTTCAGATCAATCAAAGAGTCAGTTTTCTTAAGTCTTTCCACCTCTCACACTGTGCTGTGGCAGAGGAGTAGATGCCAACAGTGAGTAGTGCAGAAGTAACTCAACTCTAAGAGGTATGGTCCAACAAGCCCAAGAGAGATTCCTGAGCCCACCCTTGACCTTGAGTTGAAAGTACAGCTCTCTTTCAACCAAATCAAGAGGGAATGGGCAAGTAGCATCCATATCAGTCACATAAACTGATCCTTTCCCCCTTTTCTGGGCACTATGAAAGCTCTCATCTTAGTTGTCTTACCCTGGGCTTCGCCATCTACTAACTGAGAATTTGTCTTAATTTGATTTAGAAACGGTAATGTGACATTTCTGAAACTCAGGGTTGTAAAATAAAATTCCTGTTGTTACATGCTTTCTCAGAAACCCACTTTTTACTCCTATATAGTAGACAACCACACATACACACTTGCCTTGGGTTTGCCTGTGGAGCCGCTGGTGTATAGAATGAAGAGTGGGTCCTCAGCATCACACCACTCAGGCTCAAACTCATCCCCTGCCTCTTGCATAAGTTCATGCCACCACAAATCAACCCCTTGATTCCAGGAGATCTGCAGAGAGAGGAAGACAGGAATGGACAGGGAAGGACTGTGAGAAATTCAAGATGGGAGCAGGAGACAGCCCTACCTGGCACCTGGAGGGATCGGGTAGGACTAGTAGATGAAGATACAGGAAGGGAAGGAGGGCCCTGCAAGGATAGAATGGGGCAAAACAAAAAGAACCTCAGATTTCCCAGGTTCTTCAAGCACCCTGACATCCTTCCTCCACCTCCAAGCACTCCCCTCACCAAGCCTCAGACTAAGAGGGCCCCTTGGTTGGTTCCTTCCCATCCTTCAATTCTCAGCTGAAATGTCACCTTCCTTAGCTTTTACCTAAACAATATCTGATAGATTCCCATCCAATCTCTGCTATTTTTATTAATCATAACATCATATTTCTTTCTCAAATAGCACATATGTCTAGTGGTTTTATTTAATTGTTTACTTGTCTCCCCCAACTAGATAGTGACCTCTAGGATGGCAGCGGCATATCTGCCCTTTTCTTACCCTTAGGTCCCCAACACCTAGTAAAGTGCTTGATACTCAAAAGACATTCAGTAAATTTTTGTTGGATGAATGACTATGCACACACAGCCTGCACACACACATGTACTATGGGACTAATCGCTCATCAGCAGGGATGCAGACACCACACAATTTAGAAATGCAAAATTAGAGTCTGCAGGTGAGGTGGGCATTTGACCCTGTTAGTAGTAAAAGAAATCAACAGATCTTGGTTCAAGAACTTTTTCCTGTATATACAGAGCGTATCCACATCAGGAGGTTCTCTCCTGTCTTTACAGCACTGATACTAGGGGTTTTTACCAAAGCAATTTCTGCTTGAGGAGACAGGTTCCATTCAGCAGGAAGCCTTACTTCAAAATGATGGAAAAGGACCAAAGGGGATTCATCCTAGGAGAGGAACATCCCCCTTTTACTTGATTGCCTTTAATAATGACTTCTGGATCTGTCATCCTGAAAATTCCCAAGTCTGAGACTATTGTCCTTTCCTAGCTACAAAACCTTATAGTGGGCTGGGGTTATGGCGCAGTGGTAGCGTGCTCACCTAGCACGCGGGAGGCATTGGGTTCGATCCTCAGCACCACATTAAAAAAAATAAAATAAAGATATTGTGTCCACCTACAACTAAAAAAATAAATATTAAAAAAAAAAAAAACCTTATAGTATCTTTTTTTCTTTTTTTTTGGTGAGAGGAGAAATGCTGGGTATAGAACCCAGAGTAGGCAAGTATCCTACCACCACTGAGCTACATCCTTAGCCCTATATCATTTGTGTGTGTGTGTGTGTGTGTGTGTGTGTGTGTGTGTGTGTGTGGTACTGAGGATTGAACCCATAAGTGCTTTACCACTGAGCTACATTCCTCAGCCCTTTTTATTTTTTATTTTGAAACAGGGTTTTACTAAGTTGCTGAAATTGTCTATGAATTTCAATCCTTCCTTAGCCTTCTGAATTGCTGGGATTACAGGTGTGTGCCACGACGCTGAGCTATATCACCTCTTTGAACACCAGTTTTTTGAATCTACTCTTTGCTAGGTAAAATTGGAGTCCCTGGGTATGTCAAAAAGTTACACTGAATTTTAATCCCACTTCTGCCACTTCCTAGCTATGTACCCTTGAGCAAGTCAGTCTACTTCAGGTTACTTCTTCTTAAAATGAGGACAGTCATTCTGGCCTTACAGTCTCAAAAGACTTTGAAAACCACAAAAGAAAACATTAATAAACATTAAGCTTTGGGTTGTCCTGGGGTATACGTTGGAGAGGGTTGGGGAAGACTAGTGAATGTCAGAAGGGATAGTGATTAAGTTCAATGACACTGGAAGATAAACTTAACTTTATAAACTTCAGTTTACCCTTAAGGGTGTGATGATATGAGAACTGTTTTGCTGTTGGGGGTCTCAAAGCCCTTTTATATTCATTGATTTTTTTTTCAGTACTTCGGATTTAACCCAGGGCCTCATGCTTGCTAAGCAAGTATTCTACCACTGAGCTATATCCCCAGCATTTTAAAAATTTTATTTGTGACAGGCTCTGCTAAATTGCCCATGCTGGCCTCAAGCCTGTGATCCTCCTGCTTCAGCCTCCTTCAAAGATTACATGTTTGGGGCTGGGATTGTAGCTCAGCGGTAGAGCACTTGCCTCGCATGCGTGAGGCCCTGGGTTCGATCCTCGGCACCACATACAAAGCAATAAAATAAAAAAGATATTTAAAAAAAAAGATTACACGTTTGTGCCCCCATACCAGGCTCCATTAGATTATTGAATGTTTGATGGCCCTGGCTGATAAGTAGTCATGTCAATCTTAAAGAAATGTTCTTCTCTCATTACATGGAAATATGGTAATTTATTATGTGTATATTTGGTTTAAGAAAAAAATTTCAAAGCAGCTGAATATAATGGTGCATACCTGTAATCCCAACAACTCGAGAAGTGGAGGCCAGAGGATTACAAGTTTGAGGCCAGTCTCAGCAACTCAGAGAGACCCTCCTCAATTTGGTGTCTCAAATTTAAAAATAAAAAAAAAGACTGAGGATAGAGCTAAGTGGTAAAGTGGCCCTGAATCAATTCCAAGTACAAAAAAAAAAAAAAAATCCTGAAGTATTAGCTACATACCTTGATAAATTAGAAGATATCTCTCCATCTACTCCTCTTTCTGTACTACCTGCCCCTTACTCTAGAGAATCTGAAGTTCTAGCATATGCATATCATAAGAAGGACAATAAGGGTGGCATTAAAAATAACAAAAAGGAAGCTGGGCACAGTGGTGCATACCTGTAATCCCAGCACTTTGGGAGGCTGAGACAGGAGAATTGCAAGTTCAAAGCCAGCCTCATCAACAGCAAGGTGCTAGGTTAATCAGTGAGACCTTGTCTCTAAATAAAACACAAAATAGGGCCGGGGGTGTGGCTCAGTGGTCAAGTACCCCTGAGTTCAATCCCCGGGACACACACAAAAAAAGCCAAAAAAGAAAAGAGAGAAGCTGCCTCAGCTAAAAAACATAAGAACAAGGCTGGGGTTGTGGGTCAGTGGTACAGTGCTCGCCTTGCAAGTGTGAAGCACTGGGTTTGATCCTCAGCACCACATAAAAATAAAGATACCGTTTCCAATCTACAACTGAAAAACTATTTTAAAAAAAAACATAAGAACGTTTTTGGTAAAAGATCTATAATTAATGAGTTTATGTATACCATCACACATGGATCCTTTTTTACCCTGCCAAATGATTTTTTTTGTTTTTTTTTTTTTTTGGTACCGAGAATTGAACCAGGAGTGCTTAACTACTGAACAACATCCCCAGCCCTGCTTATTTTTTATTTAGAAATAGGGTCTCATTGAGTTGCTTAGGGCCTCATTAAGTTGCTGAGGCTGGCTTTGAACTCAAGATCCTCTTGCCTCAGCCTCCTGAGCTGCTGGGATTACAGGTGTACATCACTGCACTCGATTCAAATGATCTCTTGAGCTGAGGGTGTTAATGTATTTAAGCAGAACTATGTCAATATTGATTGGAGAAATGGTGCTGGTCTATCATACTGTGAATTGTCATAAGGTAAGAAATAGTTAATGTGGTTCTTCAATGGTATTCTTATATTTGTGTAAAATTGATTCCTTTGTGTGTATATAAGTGTATAGGGAGGAGTGGAGGAGGTGGGATACTCTAGATACAGAGTCAATAACGAGAACCAAGAAGTAAGATGAGATCAATCAGTGAAGTAAACTTTGGTTGTGAATTGGGTGTGGGCCTATGAAGCCTATGACTTCAATCCAGGAAAAGGTTTGAATTTTCTAAAGTAAAAATTGGGAAGTTGGCCTTTGTCCTTTGACTAAGATAACTTCAGGGAGGGGAGCTGCCAGATATAAAAGAGGAATATAATGGAGTTCATTGCTGATATGGTTGGGAAGGGTACCTGCAAACTGTGCCAGGCCCTCTGTTGAAAATTGCTTAAGGGGGGCTGGGATTGTGGCTCAGTGGTAGAGCGCCTGCCTCGCGTGTGTGAGGCACTGGGTTCGATCCTCAGCACCATATAAAAATAAATAAAATACAGATACCGTGTCCATCTACAACTAAAACAAAATTAAAAAAAAAAAAAGAAAATTGCTTAAGGATGAAGGAGTCTGGAGTTCTGCCAAGATTTTTACAGCTTTTATTGCCACTTTCAGACCAACAAACCTGGACTTTATTTATTTATTTTTTTAAATTTATTTTTCAGTTGTAGGCGGACAGAATATCTTTATTTTTTTATTTTTATGTGGTGCTGAGGATCGAACCCAGTGCCTCACGCGTGCTAGGCGAGCACGTTACCACTGCGCCATAACCCCAGCCCCAAACCTGGACTTTATAAATCTATTTTTATATTCTTTGGTCTTATGGAAACTGATTGTTTTCCACCAAGAAGTAAAAATCCAGGAGCCTGTAGTTTTAGGCAGAATTACTAGAGTTTGTTATTTGTTTACTGTTCTTCCTTTTAGAAATGCCAGTCTGGGAGCTGGGGTTTTAGCTCAGTGGTATAGCATTTGCCTAGCACATGTGAGGCACTGGCTCTGGGTTTGATCCTCAGCACCATATAATAAATAAATAAATATAATAAAGGTATTGTGTCCATCCACAACTAAAAATATATTTAAAAAAAAAGAAATGGCAGTCTGCCTGCTATGTTAAGGGAAAGCAGTAACAGCTAATGTTTATTAAGTAGTTACACATTAAGCACCTTACATATATTGACAAAACCCTAGAGACAGGTACAATTATTATCCTTATTTTACAGATGGGGAAACTGAAGCAAGAGATCTTAAGCAACTGGTCCAAGCTTACACAGTAGCAGAACTAGAATTTGAACCCAGGCAGTCTGGCTCCAGAGCCTATCCTCTAAACTCTGAAGTTTGTTACTCTTTTCAAAAGAAGGATTAGGGTCCTTGCTTGAGTTTTAAAAGGAAAGCAGTGTTTCCTAAGAATCAGATCTGTCTCTATTATACTAATGAAAATAGAGAAGAGGGGCTTATATATATACCATTAGCATAAGAGATTAATCATAGCAGACTTAGAGTAAGGTAACCTGTGAGGATGGTAAAACTCATAATAGGAACAGTGAGCTCTGTTTTATTTTAGTAAGAGAAGATGTTTCCTTCTTTCCTCCTTCCCTCTCTCCCTCCTTTCCTTCCTTCGTTAACTGGTGATTAAACTTGGGGCCTCATGCATGCTAAGCAAATGCTTTACTACTTCTGGCTTACATCCCCAGACCAGAAGATGTTTGCTTTTAAACATTGTATTATCATGTCTCTATTACTAATAAAGAAAATGAAATCCAGAAGGGAGAGATGACTTATTCAGTCAAGATTGTACAGCTAAAACTTGGTCTCTGGACTCCAGTTCCATTCTCTTCTCTAAACTAAACTGTTTTGAACACCTACTTATGTATCTCTCTTCTTAGAATCACTGGCAGTGTGACTTTTGTTCATTTTAGTATTTAATTACATCAAAGAGTTATGTGCAGTTTATAAATACCAAAGTAGTATATAAATGTATTTAGGAAACCTTTTCTACTGTCCTGTATAAAACTTATTCTTTCATTTGTAATACATGTCTAACTCCCCAACTTGATGGTGAATTCCCAAGTCAGGACCTGTACCTCCCCCACCTGCTCCTCTTCTGTCTCCCCTGGCTCTGCCCCAGCTAAATACACAGAAAGGCTTTCTAACAGGTTACCTGGTTCCCTCTCCCACAAGGGTCTAAGCATAAGGAGTGAAAAGGGATTTCTATTACTACCTCTCTGAGATCCTTGCTCTATACTAGTTGACACGCAACAGTAGACATTTGATTTCACAACAATTCTGAGTGACATAGATGTCAAGGATCCCAGGAGCAAAGGAAGGATGTTAGGTCTGGCAGCCACCTCAATGGGACAAACAGGCAAGAAGCAGATGGACATACAGAAAAGCACATAGCAAAGCAGTGCCCAAGGCAGTGCAGAAGTGGATACCTGGGGCTGGATGCACTTGAATTTCTCTTTCAGCTTATCCTGTTAAGAGCCCATGGAATGGAAAGGCTGATGAGCAGGGTCCAAGGATAGAGGAGTGGGAGGGAAGGGTGAGTGTGATCTAAACTCCTGAATGTCTCAGGTTCCCCCTTCTTACTAGTCCCCCCAGTCTCCATTTTCCTAATCCTAATTCCAACCCCTATATGTGTAGAATCCCTAACACTTTTTGAACTCTCTGATCTCCTGAAACTAAAATAAGGCTACTCTAGCCTCAAAAACACTCATAGGGGGAAAAGAAAGACAATTCAGGGTCTTTCAAGTCACTAAATCTAAATAACCTCTGTCCTTTTGGACCCCAGAAATTCCACTACTTATGTCCCTCACACCTGGAGGCTGCCATTGGTTTTTCTACTGCACCTCTCAGAAGCACTGGATTCAAAACTAAGGGGCCATCCTGAGGGCTGGACCCTGGGCCTTCCATGGTAGGCATCTGCTAGTCTATAAAGATAGACCACCCCAAGTCATAGCCCAGTTAAGATGACTACATATAATCACCCAAGCTGGCATATTTCCAACCCAAGCCCAAGTCCTTAGGATCCCCTGTGCCAATCAAGATACCCCAACCAGCACAAGAAGTCTCCTGCATAACTTTTCATGCTAAGTTCCTAAGGTCCAAGGGTCTTTCTACTCATATTCAAAGTCAAAGTTCCCTGTTCCCAGCCAGCCCTGCAAAAGACAACATTCCTACGATGTTTCCCAGATTCTTAGCATTATGATGAAGTAAATAAAACATCAGATACTTCGTGGGCAGGAAGAGGGAGGAAATCTGATCCCAGAGAGGGTATTGCAGTGCCAGACTCACCTGGACATCTGGGCATGGCCTCTTAATTGGGGGAGACTGGCTGGGGGAGTCACCCGTGCCCAGCTCTGCCCGCCCTAGGTGCTTGACCACAATGCAGCATCTCACTGGGAAACCCCTGGAGGAAAGAAAAGCCTGAAGTGGTAGCCCAATTGGCTTAAAAGAGAAGTTGGCAAGACTCACCCATGTCCATTTAGGGTAGCGAGGGCAAGGAAAACTGGCACTGGGGAAAGGCTCAATCAACCCACAGCAGTAGCCAGTAGGCCAACACACTTACTTTTCCCGGCACTTCTCCAGGGATGCGTCGGCCAGCTCCTTCAGGTTCACAAGCTTTTCCCCCCTGTAGAAGGCATCTTTGGGGAGCAACAAACATTCCAGGCCTTAGTAGGCACTATACTCCCCAGTGGGCACAATATACTTAGGGTTCTTCCTGAGTAGGCCTCTTGACTCTGGCTCTTCCAGCTGATTTGGGCTGACAGAAGGTCAGCTGAGGTAGGGACAGGATAGGAAAGGCAGGCAGTGCCTACCTTCCCATTCTAAGCAGCTCCAAACCAACAAGCTGATTAAAAACCAAGACTTGAGGGTGGGGGTTCTGGAGAAGGAGTGAGAAAATTAGTCACCTGTAGTGATGAGAAGGCTGCAACTGGAATCCAGGATCCGTTCACACAGAGACTCTGCAGAGAAGCCTGCAAACTAGGGAAGGAAAGAAAAACTGAGGGAGAAAGGGAGGTCCCAGAGATTGAGTGAACAAGGAAAGAAGTTGCTCATGAAACACTTAGGATCTCTAAGTCAGGGTCCTGAACACCTGAATAACTGAGTTGGACCTATGACACAAACACTCTAAGCTTCTTAGTTTGTTATTTAAAATCTTCTGTCATCCAGGTCCAACCTACTTCTCCAGAGCCCTGTCCCCCTCTACTACCCCTTTTACTGGCCCAAACTCCTACCACAATGGAGTGCAAAGCCCCCAGGCGGGCACATGCCAGCATGGCTACCACGAGCTCCAAGATCATGGGCATGTAGATGGCTACTCGGTCACCCTTCTGAATGCCTGCAGGTAAAAGACACAGAACATGGAACATAGACCCTTCCTGATGCTACTTGCTCCTTCTGATCCAGCTGACCCCCCTCCCAGCTAACTTTTCTGCTCCTCTAATACCATATTCTTTCCATTCTTTGTCTTCTCCCCACAAATCATCAGATACCCCAAAGTCAGGCCCTCCAGTCCCTTTCCCACACCCCCACACTCACCCTGTTTACGGAGAACATTGCTGAACTGACACACTTGCACCAGAAGTTCACGGTATGTGATCTGGGTGGTCTCCCCTGGCTCATTGCCCTCCCTAAGATACACCAGAAAGAACAAGTGATTAAGGGTACAACTTCATCCTCAAACAAGAGATAGGAACAGTCTTAAAATCTATCCAGCAACAATAAGGCCTGGGGCTGTCCTGTGGGAGTAAGCCATCTGCCACCACACCTGAGCTAACTGAACAGATACTCTGGTTTTTAAAAATACTTTATATTTTGTGTGTGTGTGTCATTGAAAAGTACATTGTCTATCTCTGGGTCTCATTTTTTATGTTTATAAAATGGGGTGATGATTACTTCTCTTCCATCCTCAAAATATGATAAGAAGAAATAATATCACAGATGTGACTCCTCCTAATGAGGATCAAGACTGGACTGGTGTTATTCAGAACAGGGTTTCCAGATCACTTAGCATCCCTGTTACCTGAGGAATTTATTAAAACTAGATTCCTAGGCCCAAACTCAGACCTACTGAATCAGAACCACAGAGTCCAAGAATGTGCTTCTTTATTACAAGCTGGTAAAAATAATCAGTGGGTGATTCTGATGTCCATAAAGTTTGGAAATCATCACCTTTAGGCTGAGGATATTACTCAGTGGTAGAGTGCTTGCCTAGCATGCATGGGCCCTGGGTTCAATCCCCAGCACAGCAAAACACACAAACAACAATAAAGCAAGAAGTTTTCCCTCAGTATTTGTTCCAATTTGATGATTTTGGGGGGGAGGATGGTATTGGGGATTGAACCCAGGGGCACTTAACCACTGAGCCACATCCCCAACCCTTTTTATTTTTTATTTTGAGACAGGGAATCACTAAGTTGCTTAGAGCTTTGATAAATTGCTGAGGCTGGCCTTGAACTTGCAATCCTCCTATCTCAGCCTCTCGAGCCACTAAGATGACAGGCATGCACCATCACACCCAGCAATTTGATGATTTTTAAAAAATAAATAATATATACAAGTGGCACTGCATAAAAAGATATATAACGATAAATGTCCTTTATTTATCCTCCTACCCTTATTTCCTCCCATCCTGTCCTCCCATCGTTATTTCCCAATCACTTTGCCTACTGGCAACCACTGCTACTAATAATTTGTGTGTCTTTTCAAAAACAATCAATTTGTAGTTAGGGCCACTCCTAGTAGGATATAGGGCCTAGGGTAACTCAAGTATTATGGAGTGACCATAATAACTACTTTAGAAGAAGTCACACTGTCAGCATCTTTCATAAGATCCTTGGAAATAGCACAAAATTAAAAAACTGAATTTTGTTGTGGTGGTGGTGGTGCTAGAAATTGAATCCAAGGCCTCATGTGTGGCAGGCAAGCACTTTACCACTGGGTCACATTCCCAGCACTAAGAACTGAATATTTAAAAAATAGATTTTTAAAAAGGAGAAGCACCTCACAGTCTCTAACCAAGTACAGGAAAACAATGGTGGGAAGAGCTACTGTATTCAAGAGAGAGGCCTATTACACAAGCATATATTTATACATCTATGTTTATACACATTTTTATACACAAATGATAGCCTACAATACACATTATTCTGTATCTTGTTTTTAAAACTCAGTATTATAATATACATGCAATAAACTACACAAATCTTAAGTGTACAACTCAGTCATCTTGCTTTTAAACATTCAATATACATTGGTATCATTCTCCATCAAGACTAAAAAAGCTGTTTCATTCTCTGTCTACAATACATACATAATTTATTTAACAATAAAGGCTTCAATGAATATCTTCATTTTATATAAATTACCTAAAACTATATCTATAGGATGAATTACAAAAAGTAGAATTGTTGGGCATTTAAAATGTTGATAAATTTATGAGACAAGCACATTAGGTAATAGGGTCAAAGAATACTTCTACCTGGGAAGGTGATATTTTGGCTAAAACCTGAATAATAAGAAGTAGGCTGAGGGCTGGGGTTGTGGCTCAGTGGTAGAGCGCTTGCCTTGCACACGTGAGGCACTGGGTTCGATCCTCAGCACCACATACAAAATACATAAATAAATAAAATAAAAGTTTTAAAAAAAAAAAGAGGTAGGCTGAGCCTAACTATTATATATAACTATAAAGCTCTAAAAAAAAAAAAAAAAAAAGAAGTAGGTAACCATATTAATTCTTGAGAAGTATATTCCAAGCAGAGAGAGAGCATCAAATGGAAAGGCACTAAGGCCTATTCAAAGAACCATAAGGAAGTCAGTATGGCTGGAATACAGTGAACAAGAGGTTGGGTAAGAATGAGAACTAGGGGGGCTGGGATTGTGGCTCAGCGGTAGAGCGCTTGCCTCGCATGCGTGAGGCCCTGGGTTCGATCCTCAGCACCACATACAAAGCAATAAAATAAAGACATTGTGTCCATCTATAACTAAAAAAATATTAAAAAAAAAAAAAGAATGAGAACTAGGGGCTGGGATTGTAGCTCAGTGGTGGAGCGCTTGCCTTGCATGCGTGGGGCACTGGGTTCAATCCTCAGCACCACATAAAAATAAAGATATTGTGTCTATCTACAACTAAAAAATTGAGAACTAGACAATAGCCAAATCATGTAGGACCTTGTAGGCAACTGTAAGGAGTTTAAATTTTATTCTACATAGGTTCTTTCTGGCTTTCCTTATACACAAAGCTCAAGCCCACTTCCATACTTTTTTTTTCTTTTTTAAATATTTTTTTAGTTGTAGATGGACACAATACCTTTATTTTTATTTATTTATTTTTATGTGGTGCTGAGGATTGAACCCAATGCCTCACATGTGCTAGACAACTGCTCTACCACTGAGCTACAACTCCAGCACCTACTTCCATACTTTTGATGAAGTCATTGCCTCTACTCAGAATGTTCCTTGTCCTCCTTCAGACACAGCACCATGTAGCTCTCCCTGAGCACTACAGGCCTTTGCATTCCCTCTCCTTCTACCCAGACTACTATGAAGGAGGAAACTGAAACCTAGAGAGATGTAGTAGCCAGCCAAGGTCACATAATAATAAGTGGAAGAGCCAAGAATAGATTCTCAGGTCTTCTGATTTCATGTCAGGACTCTTTTCCTCATAGTGTGAAGGACAGGGACTGGCAGGGAAGCCAGGTTTTTTCTTACCGACAGAGGTTACACAGAAGATTATCAGCCCCTTTCCAGCTTCTGGCTTGATGAGTCAGTTACTATCCTCTCTTTGGCTTTAACCCTCCTAGGGCCAAGAGAAGCCAAGCACAGAGAGCTTACTAAAGTGAGAAGGAACAAGGAGAGAGGGAGCTGGCAAACAGCCCTGAATGCCAGAGGGAGAAAAGCCATTTCCTTAACTGGCCCACTTACCAATGTTACAGGAACATTAGAACATCTCCAGTTACAGCTGAATGCTGACATATATATCCTCATGCATGTGTCCCCATGTGTCTACCATATACCAGCTTACCTATGTGTACTCACTTACATAAAAAGCACATATACTGATACATAAACATTCTAGGCACAAAAGCAGTCTATCTGTACACATGGGCACAAATAAGCATAAATATATATATCCAGAATTCAAACAAGGGCTATCTGCAAGCGTCACATTTACATACCCACTATTTTTTCATGAAACTTTACATTATTTGAATTAATCTCATTTATTTTATTTGTCTATTATCCATGTCCTTCACTGGAGCTTATGAAGGACATAAGCTCCAGTGACAGCAGAGACCTCATCTGGCTTGTTCACTGCTACCTCCCTAGCACCTGGAATACAGCCTGGTACATAGAAGGTAAACAAGAATATATAAGCACAACTTATGCAAGTACAGCTTACTTGAAACCACTTCCAGTTATCATGTGTACACACACACACACACACACACACACACACACACACGAACACACACACACACAGAGCATGTGTCTCTCCCTGGCCATGGACTCAAGTTCTACATTATTGATCTAGGCACTTTACTCATTCCAGTGTCTTCTTTCTTTGACATATACACTAAGCTGGGGCCCCTGGCTGATTAGAAGTGAGGAGGGGACAGGGCTTACCACAAGATCTCAAGCCCTCTAGGAAGTTAGAGCTCTTTACAGAGCATCCACTTTTATCTCTTAACTCTGAGAGGCAAGGAGATTATGAATTTTGCTTGAGGTCACTGTGTAGGTTGTAAAAGAGCAGGGATAAGGACTTAAAGTCTAAGCCTCTTTCCTTCATATTGTGAGTTGTAGGCTCAAAAATTAACAGAGTCTAGGCAGGTAATGTAAATGAGTAAAGTAGATTACAAGAAAGAAAATTTTTGATAAAAACACGATATTATTCCCTTTCCTCTTTTCTTTTCTTACTTACTTTCTTTCTTTTTTTAAAATTACCCAGCCCCACTCCTTCACTCCTCCTCTTAACTTCTCTTTAAGAAAACAGCAACAACTGCAGTAGAGGGCTTACCTACCGTCCAGTAGGCCCTGGGTTCTACTGCCCTCAAGGGCAGGGCAGGGAATAATGGCAAAGTACATTATACTAGCCAGATATGGTTGTGCACACCTGCAGTCACAGCTACTTGGGAGGCTGAGGCAGGAGGATTCCAAGTTTGAGGCCATTCCAGGCAACTTAGGGAAATCTTGTCTCAAAAATAAAAAGTGCTGGAGTGTAGCTCGGGGGTAGTGCACTTGCTAGCACATACAAGACCCTGGGTTCCATCCCCAATACTAGTAAGAAAGAAAGAGAAAACAGCAACAAATGCACAATAATACTTAGCTTTAGTTTGTGGGGAAATGTTAGGGAGGGGCAGCAACTAAAAAATTGGAGAATGCATGCTCTGGCAAAAAAGAAGGCATCTAGTGCCTGATTTTGTGTGCTGGCTCAGTTGCTAATTTGTTCAAATTTTCAAGAGATTCCTGAAATCTATTTTTGTCAAAACTTCTGAAGTTTTGTGTTGACAACAAATTTTTAAAAATTTAAATGCTGTGGCCCAAACAAAACTATTAATGAAAGATTACCCTTCATCTGGAGGCCATATGGTTAATGTCCTTCCTTCAAGGAATCTTCTCCAGGGAACTCTTTCTAACTACCTTATCCTTACATTCTCCTAATTTACTTTAATAAATTATTGATTCAAAATATACAACTTCTCTTTGCATTTATATCTACTGTCTCAGTCCAGTATCACCATTAGGCAAGTCAGATTGTGTCATTACTCCACTCAAAATGCTCAGATTGCTTCCCATATAATTTTAAGTAAAAGTAAAAGTCCTTACAACAGCCTACTAGTTCCTACATGATCTAGTCCTTCTCTATTGTCACATATTATTGTTCTCTCTTCCTCTCCTCCCTTTGCTTCAGCCACATGGCCTCCCTAGTGTTTGGTAAGAAACACCACAACACACTTAACCTCAGAGGCTTTGTCCTCCACTTGGAGCATTCTTCGTCTAGATAGCCACATAATTTATTCTCTTTGAGTCATTGTTCAAATGTTGGTTTCTCAATGAGATCATCTTTGACTATCCCCATGTAAGAGTACATCCTGCCCCTGTTAGCCTCAGATGGTCCACGTTAACATCTTCCATGAAGTTTTCCTTAGTTTCTCTTTACCCTCACCTACCCAGAAGCTGAAATTTCTCCCTTCTTCCCAAGGTCCTTTATGTCACTTTCCTTGTGATTTATTTTTTCACCTTGTATTACATTTGGGCTCTTGGAAGACAGAGATCATGTCTTCTTCTCTGTCTCCTCCAAGCACAGCTGGCACAATAGATACTCAAAGGTCATAGTCAAATCATTGAAAGACTGATAATTGATTAGTGACAGGGAAGATAGGTATTCCCCTCTTTATATGAGAAAGACAGACATTGAATTGAAGATTCTAATTCCCTACAACTAAAAGCAAGGCACAAAATAGGAGCAAAAACCTAAGAGAATAAACAGTGGGAGGGTTGGGAATGTAGGTCAGTGGTAGAGCACTTGTCTAGCATGCATGAGGCCCTAGGTTCAATCCCCAAGAAAAAAAAAGAAAAACTAAAGATAGATGGGAAAACTGAGTTCTCCATAGATACATTAGAGGGAAGGGTCTACTGGCAAGTTAGGTCTTCCAGAGGAGAAACACTCAGATAAGGAGTCAAACCTGCTATGAGAGGAGCACCCAACTGAGATGTTTAAGGAAAAACAAAAGATATTGAGGGGTGTGATATCAAATCTTAAATATGTTATCTCTATTGATTCCACCCTAGTACAAGCTGCCCTCATCTGTTGCCTGGATGACCACAATGACCCCCTAACTTCACTTTTTTTCCCTTCTAATCCATATATCATGTGGAATGATCTATTAAAAACATAAATCATACCACATCATCTCCTACCTAAAACCTTAACGGTTTCCATTGCGTATAGAAGAAAATCCAAACTTCCAAACCTTGATCCTCTCCAACTTCATCTTGTGCCATTCTCTCATTCTGCTTACTAGACTCCAAATACACTGGTCTTCAGAAGGACAGAACATTCTGTTTGTTTATTTTTTCTATCTTTTCCCCACTCTTTGAATGGCTCTTATGTTTCAAGTCTCAGCTTAAATGACACCTTCTTAGTGAGGCTTTCTCTGATCCCTTTAATTAACATCAGCCCTTCCTGTTATTATTCATTGCAACATTCCATTTATTTTCTTTGTGGCATTTTTCTTAAGGTATGCTTCTTCTGTTCTTCCCCACCTCCTCTAATTGTTTGTCTCCCCTACTAGATAAAAGGCAGCTTCTGAAGGTAAAAGGTTGGTTTTGTTCACTGCTGAATTCCTAATCCCTTGCACAAAACCTTGTATATAGTAGGTATTCAATAATATTTTTGGATGAATGAATGAATGAATGAATGAATCTGAAGGACTGTTATAACAAAGAAGCACACCAGTATTATATAACTATAAATGGAACAGCTAGGTCAGTGGGAAAGCTCATTATAAAGTGTTTCTGTCAGAGTTGTCTAAATTAGGTAATTTAGGAACTTCCTAACTCTGAAGATACCATGAACAATTTTGGAATTTGCAGGAATACTAAAGAGCATTTTCTGCCATGTGGAACAAGCAAATCCAGTGTTTCTCAAATTATGGTCAGATAGTGTTAATAATGCAGATTCCAAGGTCCCACCTCATACAGCTGCAGGATAGATAGATATACAGTTTGGGTTAGGAAAGCACCTACTTCTACTAGATCATTCTCCAGGGAGGAGCCGTGGAATTTTCATCGTATAAACTTCCCACGTAATTCATGTTCACTGAAGACTAAGATGACCTGTAAGGCCCTTCCAACTTTAAGATTCTTTGATTTTATAAAATGAAGAAATAATTTGAAAGAGTTCTATGATCCATAAAGTACTGCACAAATATGAGGCATTTTGAGGTAAGAATGCCCTCAAGTTATTTTCCCTTTTACCAAGGGAGCAAGAAATGGAAGCAATGTAACTTGACAAATTAGCAGCCTAATGTTCCCTTAGGGTATTTCTGCCCTAGCTGCAGTGAGGAAGGAGAAAGGCTGAAAGAGGAAGTAGAAGGAGGAACACCCCAAAACTCATCACAAATCACTCAAATGCCAAAAGCAAATGAAACTTTTGAGATCTGCCAGTTTTATTTACAGATGGCACAAAAATGGGAAGGAATAATTTCAAGGTTACTTAGCACAGTTACTAACAACATTATTCTAAAGTAGTGCTGTTCAATAAGTGGTAGTCACCACCTATAGCTATTAAACACTTGAAATGTGGATGAAGAACTGAATTTTTGATTTTCAATAAAGTTATTTAATTTTAGTAAGTTTAAATATCAATAATCACATGTAGCTAGTGGTTACCATATTGGACAGTGTGGTTCTATAATCCCTAGTAAAACACACACACACACACATCAGTTGAGGCATGTGTAAATAAAAATATGATATATCCATACAAACAAACATTATTCATCCATAAAAAGGATGAAATACTGATATATGCTACAACATGGATAAACACTGAAACCATGCTGCCAGGCATGCTGGCACAATGCCTATAATATCAGTGACTCTGGAGGCTGAGGCTAGAGAATCACAATTTTGAGACCAGCCTCAGCAACTCAGTGAGGTCCTAAGCAATTTAATGAGACCATGTCTTGAGGCCCTAAGCAATTTAATGAGACCATGTCTTAAAAAAAAGAAAAGAAAAGAAAAAGAAAAGGCTAGGGATGTGACTCAGTGATTAAGCACCCTCCAGTTCAATCCCCATTATCAACAACAAAAAATTATGCTAAGTGAAGAGCCAGACACAAAAGGCTACATATTCTATGGTTCCATTTATATGAAATATCCAGAATAATCAGAGTAATAGAGTCAGAAAGTAGATTAATGGTTGTCTAGAACTGAGTGGGGAAAGTTGGGAGGAAATAAGGAGTGACTTTTATTGAGAAAGGAGTTTCTTTTGGAACAATGAAATGTTCTAAAATTGATTGTGGTAATGGCTATATACCTCTGTGAATATTATTGAAGTATACATTTTTAAAATTTTTAGTTGTAGATGAACACAATACCTTTATTTTATTTATTTATTTTTTATATGGTGCTGAGGATCAAACCCACTGCCTCACACAAGGGATGCAAATGCTCTACCACTGAGCTACAACCCTAGCCCTGAAGTATACATGTTAAATCATTTGTGCACTTTAAATGGGTGAATTGTTTGGTATAAATTAAATCCCAATTAAAAAAATCTGTGACTTTGATTAGAATTAAAATAAACATACAGATTAATTTGGAAAAAAACAGACATCTTTACAAGTCTTCCTTTCCAGGAAGATTATAACTATTATTTCATCAGAAAAAAAATTAGCATTATCCATTCATTCATTAATTCATTTCTTCTTGGCTGGTTGGCATGTGGACATCTGTTTCCTTCTCAGTACCTAGCACCAAGTTTATACATGGAGGGCATTTTATACAAAATTGTGAAATGAATGGATAAAATAATGAATGAAGAAACTTATGACTTCTCTTATAACCAGCTGGATCCAGGCTGATCAGAGAGAGGAAATATGGGAGGAAGAAGAAGATAAGAGAAGATATAGATAAAGAAGATACACACTGGGGCTGGGGTTGTGGCTCAGTGGTAGAGCGCTTGCCTCGCATGCGTGAGTCAGTGGGTTCAATCCTCAGCACCATATAATAAATAAATAAATAAAATAAAGATATTGCGTCCATCTACAACTAAAAAAAAAATTAAAAAAAAAAAAAGAAGATACACACTGGACAGGCAGGGGAAATGGTAGACACAGAAAAGGAAATGGTGTGGAACTTTTGGAATGGAATAGAGAAGAGTTTCTTGAACCCCTAAAGTGGGCTCAGTCCTGGACTCCATGCCATGAGAGAGACTGGAAGAAGGCCCTGGAGCTGAGATTCACAGCATAGTACTCTTACTCTGCAGTCTGTGCTATTATTGTACCTTGTCCTCTGGCCAGCTATTTTCAGGCCTTAATCCAGAGACCTTGTGCCTGTTCCCCTTGGAAGGTAGCTTTGGTGCCAGTTGGACTCTGTACCTCTTCTCTGTTGAGAAGACAGAACTTGGGCCAGTATAGAAGGTAACCCTTTCCTCACCACCTACATGCCTACTTACAGGAGGGAAATCATACACGATTGTTCCTACCATCCTGTGACACATGCAGGCCTTACCCACAATAAGTAAATGAAGGCAGCTCTCAAATCCTTTATTATAGCATTTGGAATGCTGCCTAAAAGAGAAATGTAACTAGAGGTTAGGAGTAGAGTGCTTGCCTAGCAGGCATGAGGTCCTGGTTTCAATGCCTAGCAGACAGGGGTAGGGGGGAGCTAGAGCAGAAAAAGAAAGTGGGAAGAATAGCCAGGTGTACCATTTTACATATACATCAGATCCCTCAAGTGAAATAGATACATACAAAAATATTAATTACAATGGTTCTGTTATCAAGGCAAACAGCATTATTTAAATTGTTAGTCTTCAATTTAGTGTACTCTATTTCTATGGGTACCTAAACAGAAATGTTTTCAGAGATTAAATATCTAGATGCTCAAATTTCATGTGTAATATTTCCTAACACCAATTTGTTAGGAAATCTGGAGTTGGTTCCCCTTGTCTACTCTCTCCTTCACAGTTCCCTTTCTCTCATGTTATAAAGAATGTCATATTCTCTCTTTTATCCCAAACTTTATTATGGGGGGAATAAAGCCCAAGGCCTCACATATGCTAAAACATGCAGTCCACCACTAACCTACATCCCCAGCTCATAAATAATTATTTTTCAATGGCACCCCACCCTGACATCAGAATTGTCTGAGGGGGTTGTGAAAATACAAGTCAGGGATGGGAATGTGGCTCAGTGGTAGAGTACTTGCAAGCAACTGCAAGGCCCTGAGTTCAATCCCCAATATCACCCAAAAAAGGAAAGGAAAGGGGAAGGAAAGGAAAGGAAAGGGGAAAGGAAAGAGGAAAGGAAGGGAAAGGAAAGGGAAGGAAAGAAAGGTTTTATCTTCTGGAGATTCTGATTCATTAGGTTGGAGTGGGGTCACAGATTTCTACTAAGATACTCAGGCATTTATTTATACACACTAAAATTTGGGAAGTCCTGGCTCTGAATATGGAGTCTCTAGATTTATTGTTTACTCCTTATTCAGTGTATAAACTGCACAAAATAAGCCTCAGTTTCCTTCTTGATAAAATATAAAATAGGAGAAGAGAAATGGAAAGAGGGGGAAGGTTAATGTTAGACTGGATAATCTCTAACATGTCTTGAATTCTGGTTCCATTTCTCCCTTCTAGCAGCAGGAAATGGGCCCTCAAAATCAGTTTCAAAGAAAAGAGGTAGACACAGAGAGGAATAATGTGGAACTTGTGGAATGGAATTGGGAGTCATGTCAAGAAGTATTTCTTGAGTCCCCACGGTAGATATGGGACTCGTATGGGAACCCAATACTTATAAGAGAAAGAGGAGAAAAAAGAACAAACTTAGCTGAGGTAGAGACCAAAGAAAACTAATGGAACCTATCATGCCTGCCTCACATGGTTATATAAATCAATACAAATTTAGCTAATTCCTCAAGTGAATATAATATAAAACTGCTTTAAAAAACATTGCCTCACCTGATCCTCACTACTACCTTAGTAATAGGTAGAGTACATATTATTATCCCAATTTTAAAGATACAAGAAATCCAGAAGAAGAGACTTGTCAACACCACAAAGAGGGATAAAGGCAAATCTGTGACAAAGTTCAAGGTTTCTGACTTCCAGACTGGTATATGTTCCAGTGCACCATTGTGAAGTGTACCCAAATGAACTTAGAGAAGTCTCTCCCCTCAAAATCCCCAGAAGCACTGTCATAAGCTGAGGAGGCTCTTTGAACTTCAGACTGGGGTCAAGACCACATTTACCATGATCTCTTCAACCTCCTGATAACCTCTTAAAAGACCCAAAACTCAAGATAGGAAGTTCTCATGTTCTTGAACCTTCACAGTTTTTGACTTGTCAAGTATCACAGAAGCATATGTATACCCATTTGCTCCTAGAGACATGTCTCCCACCTCCCCATCCTCTCCCTTGAAATAAGAAAAAGGACATTGTTCCCAACATTTCCTAAATAAAAGTGCAGCTCACAGGCAAAAATCTTGGCCCTCTAAGACTGTGAGATCCATGTAGACAAGAACTAAATTTCTCCTGTTTATTGCTATAATCTAAGCACTTATTATAGTGCCTGGCATATATCTATAAAAATAACATCAGATTTATGTCAGTATGTTTCATATCATATGAAAACAAATGGATTGATTTTCACCAAGTCTGGATATCACCTTTAAGATTTTCTAGCTTAATATTTGTGGTAGTTTGGAAAACATTTCAAAAGGTACAGTCATCCTCAAAAGCAGCTGATACTAAAGTTCAATAAGAGGCCTGTGTGACTGCTTATTTGGATAGAATTCCACATATTACAATATCATGGCCACCCTAGCCACTGAATCGTTGCCCTGGACTCAACAGCCTCCCCCTTGAGCTCCCTCCCCAAACCCCAACCTCACCACCTGCCTTCTGCCCAGCTGTCTTCCACAGACTGTTTTCACTGAGGAAAAGGAATCATATTGTATGTCTGCAATCTAGAAACTCCACTCTTTTGTCCTCCTTGCTGATGCAAATAAGAGTGATAACCTGCTTCCTGCTAGCACTGAGGATTATATCCATGTAAGAATTCAACAGAGAGGGGAAAAAAAGAGAATTCAATAGAAAAGTGGCAGGAAGATCACTTCTGTGCAAGGGATTGCTGATGATTATGATGAAAAGAAACTAGTGAAGGCATTTAAGAAGAAACTGGCCTCCAATTGTACTGTAATTGAGCATCCAGAAAATGGAAAAATAATTCAGCTGCAGGGTGACCAGCACAAGGACATAAGTCAGTTCTTGGTAGAGACTGGATTGGGTAAGGTTAATCAACTGAAGCTTAAGTGAGGGTTTCCTTGCAATGAGTAGAATTTCCCTTCTGTCCCCTGTCACAAGTTTAAAAACCTCATAGCTTCTATAATGTTTTTAACTTGGACCACTATAACTCCTTCACACAATATACAGAAATGAAAAGAGCCTATATATTGTGGGAGTAGGGAGGGCAAAAGGGAGCAAACACTGGTTTCAAAAATGAACTTCTAGTTAAAAATCACACTCAGAAATGCAGGTGTTGCCAGGCATAGTGGTGCATGCCTGTAATCCCAGTGACTCAGGAGACTGAGGCAGGAGGATTGCAAGTTGGAGGCCAGCCTCAACAATTTGGTGAGGTCCCAAGCAACTCAGTGAGACCCTGTCTCAAAATAAAATATAAAAATAAGGGCTGGGGGGATGTGGCTCAGTGGTAAAGTGCCCCTGGATTCAATCCCAGACCAAAATAAATAAATTTAGAAAAAAAGAAATGCAGTTGTTGGTATGCTAGAAATATTTCCTACACGAGCAACTCTACATACTACATTCCAGGGTAAATAGCTTCAAGGTCTTACGTATTGTCTTTAAATAAAATAATGATTCTTCCTGTTGATAAAACCATAAAACTACGTAAGTAGATCAAATTTTAGATGAGGGCTATTCTCAAAGCTTTCATTCCAAAAAGAGATAACAGGTAATGTCTAAGGTCCTCCTAGGCCTGAGGTTCTATATATTCCTTGACCCATGTGTTTCAAACTTATAAGCTCCCTGAAACCTAGTGCATGGAGTTGATACTGCTCCTATATATTTTTGACTCAGTCCTATATCCTGGGTCCATGCAGGGTCTGGCACTACCTTAACTGATCCATCTGAGTTACAATGTTCTTCTAGGCCTGCCTTTAGTTAGCTAAGGTCCTACAGTCCCTGGGCAAGAATGCTATAATGATAGGGAAATGAATGGTCAGAGGGAAAGTTCTGGATTAGAAGCCAGGAAAACTGAATTTTAGACAAAACTTATACAAATTAATTCACTTCTCTGGGACTCAGGTGCCTCAACTGTAAATGAGGGGAATGTTTTGTTGAATGTGTTGTCTAAATCTAGATTTTATTGTTCATTCTGAGGGCAAGAAAGAGAGAGTTGGAAAGTGAAAATTGGAAAAAACTCACAAAGAAGGTGATATTTCACATGGTTCTGATAGACTAAGCAATACTTATATTGGCCCCAGTAAGGGAGGCCCTTATTTTTATTTAGGGAGAAGGAACCGTCTTAGAGTTTAGATGAAGCTGAGAAGTATGACCAATCTAAAGGCCAAAGTTAATTCTAAATAATGTTTTCATCTATCACTGATGCTTTTTCATAATGACAAATTTATTGAATATAAAGTATTATACTTTGCATTGTTATGCTCTATTCTGATATAGTTAAAATATTTTTAAGTGAGCAGTGGTGACATAGATGATATTTGTAGTGTCAAAAATATCTTTACTTTGTAAAATTTTAAATTGGAAGCCATTTGGGTACTTGCTAAAGTGTTAATAAAGTTAAAAAATATATATCAACCACTGTTTAAAATAAAATAGCAACCAATTCTATTTAGTACTTAGATTTAGATTCTATTTAGTACTTAGGCTACATTTTGTTGTCTATAAGACTGAAAAGATAGAATATCAAGACAATAAAAGTCAAGTAAAAACTGAAGGACTATTCCAGATTAAAGGAGACTAAAAAGACATAACAACTATATACTGCTTGCAATTTTTTGGCAGGGTCCTTCTACTATAAAAGACATTAGGACAACTTGGCAAAACTGCAACAGAGTATGAGTACTATATTATAGTGATATATGAACATTGATTTCTTCATTTTGATAGTTTTATTATAATTATATAGGAGAAAGTCCTATATATACACTAAAGTGTTTGGGGATCTACATCACATTTACCCTCCAGTGGATCAGAAAAGTTATTTGTGTCATATTTGCAACTTTTCTATAAATTTGAGAATTTTATAATTCTCATTGTAGCAAGCATTTTGAATGTGTTAATCCATCTTCCATCTCAGCTAATCCTTGTGGCAATCTTTGGAGATCTGAAGAACAAGATTTGCTACCTGATTTGAAAGATCAAGAAACTGAGGCTCAGAGGGATGTCATAATTTGCAGAAGATCACAAAGCAAAGAGGGCCTCTGCCTAGACATCCCCAGGACACGTTTTTTTTTTGGATACTAGGGATTGAACCCAGGAGTGCTTAACCACTGAGCCACAGCCCAGGCCTTTTATTTTTTTATTTTGAGACAAGGTGCAACTAAGTTGCTTAGGGCCTTGCTAAGTTGCTGAGGCTGCCTCAGGCTCCTAAACTGCTGGGATTACAGGTATGTGCCAGCATGCCCAGTTGGATAGTATTCTTCTTCTTTTTTTTTTTGGGGGGGGAGGTAACCAGGGATTGAACTCAGGGGCATTCAACCACTGAGCCACATCCCTAGCCTTATTTTGTATTTTATTTAGAGACAGGGTCTCACAGAGTTGCTTAGTGCCTCATTTTTGCTGAGGCTGGCTTTGAACTCATGATCCTCTTACCTCAGCCTCCCGAGCTGCTGGGATTACAGGCATGTGCCAGCTGAGAATGATATTTTCAAAATGAAAATCTAGTAGGTCATACCCCTACTTGAAACTCTTCAATGATTCCCCAGCATTTGTCAGATTCCATTTATACATTTCTGTGTATGAAACATAATTTCCTAAGACTTCCTCCAGAGCTTTTCCTCCCAATATCTTCTCCATCTGAACTAATGGAAATTCCATTTTTCTAGTTGCACATGCACACACACACACACCCTGGAGATATTTCCAACTCCATGCTCTTATACTGTTTATCAAGTTCATCAATAAATCTTATTGACTCTTCCTTCAAAATATCCAAATATTCAAAAAATCTGACCACTTTTCATGACCTCTTTCATTAGCAAATCTTGTCTAAACTACTGTAAGTGCCTCCTTACTGGACCCCTTATCCCACACCCCCAAAAACCTGTTCTCAAGATAGTCTGAAGACAGGCTGAAGTTGTAGCTCAGTGGTAGAGCACTTGCCAAGCATGTGTAAGGCACTGGGTTCGATTCTCAGCACCATATATGAATAAGTAAAATAAAGATCCCTCGACAACTAAAAAAAAATTTTTAAAAGATAGAATGCAGACTATATGTTATAGATGCTCAATTTAAAAAGCTGTTTAATGAATGGATGAACGAGTATATCTCAGTTAAAGAAAGAATATCACTTCTTTGAAGTTTTCACTTTATTGTCTTTTGTCTTATAAACTGTAGTCAACATTCCCCAAATCAGCTCCAACCCTCCTAAGTAAACTACTGGCTAGACAGATAAAAAACTGTCAAAGAAGCTAAAGCTATGTAAGTAGAAGCACAGTGTCTAAACAAGGAGTATAAGTGTCCTCCTGTCCATAACAACTTATAACTGCTATGAGACCCTGGTCAAATCTCTTTCATCCTCAAGTTCCTCATCTGTCAAGTGTTATGAACCACATCCAAGTTTAAAAAAGGATGGGGGGGGGTCGGGTGCAGTGGTGCACGCCTGTAATCCCAGCACTTTGGGAGGATGAGACAGGAGAATCGTGAGTTTAAAGCCAGCCTCAGCAATGGCAAGGTGCTAAGCAACTCAGTGAAACCCTGTCTCTACATAAAACACAAAACAGGGCTGGGGATGTGGTTCAGTGGTCAAGTATCCCTGAGTTCAATCCCTGGTACCAAAAAAAAAAAGGACGAGGGGCGGGGACGGGGAACAAATATGTAAGTACACTATAGGGAAGACAGAGTTTGCTATTAGAATACATAGAAACATCTTAGGTATTATGAGAGATTATACACTAAGTGGTAGAGTGTGGCTTCCAATGAGGCTAATGTAATCTTAGATATGTAAAGTCAAAGCATGGTAATAGTATCTGTGCAAGGCAGACCATAGCTGGAATACTTAATGAGATATTGGCTACCTAAACTATGTCTAGAAGATACTTCCATGAATAAGGAAGGAGTTTAGGAAACCACATCATATGAGGAACATAGGAATGTGGACTCAGTATTACCTTATTCATAAAACAAGAATATTGGACTAGGTCAGGGGTTTTCAAACCAAGCTTTGCAAGCCCCTAGAGTTCCATACACATACCTCACAGAGTCCACAGTGGCAGGGTAGAGAAACCAATAGAATGTGGCTCTGGGCTTCCCATCTGTGCCTTTACAAAGATTATTCCAATTATGGCTTTAAAAATCTATGTCATGGGAGCTTATTATTCTCATTTTAAAAATGAGAAAAAACATAGAAGATACTTCCATAAAAGGGAGGTAATTTCCCACAATGTTAATGTTAGACTAGGGGTCAAATTGGAATGATCCAGAATCAGAAAAATAACTTTTGGGGATTGTTTGGGTAGGGATATTGGTATACAGTTCCTTCTTAACATGGGAAGTCCAAAAGACCTCTCAGAACTGGAACTAAGAGTCTCAAATTCTTAGATAGAAGTTTAAGGTGTCAGACACTGGTGATCATTACCAGTAGCTAATACTGTCCCCAACCAAATCCAGGAAAAGAGGCAAGGCCCATCCTCAGCTCCAGGCCTTCTGTAACATTTTTTAAATGTTAGTCTACCCTAAATCAAGAACCCTGATCCCGGGGCTGGGGTTATGGCGCAGTGGCAGCGTGCTCGCCTAGCACGCAGGAGGCACTGGGTTCGATCCTCAGTACCACATAAAAATAAAATAAAGCTATTGTGTCCACCTACAACTAAAAAATAAATATTTTTAAAAAAAAAAGAACCCTGATCCCACTGACTACCTACTAATGCAGGGTTCCCCCCACTCCCAACCTATCCAAATTGCCTTGTCAGAGCAGTTCCCTACATTTGTGTCAGTAATTCTGAAGGTCAGTGATATAAGCAACTTAGACAAGTCTCCTGCCTACCCTTGACAGTTGTGACAGGTGGGAAAAACAGGCTCAGAAAGGGGTATTAACTAAAGCCAATCTCCTCATTAAATATTCACTGAAGGGCTGGGGCTGGGGCCCAGTGGAAGAGCGCTTGCCTCGCACACGTGAGGCCCTGGGTTCGATCCTCAGCACCACATAAAAATAAATAAAGACATAAAAATAAATAAATAAATGTGTCCATCTACAACTAAAAAAAATAAAAATAAAAATAAAATGTTCACTGAACATGTGGGTTATAAATTCAAGTAACTGACATGGAGCTCAGAACATGGAAATAGTTCTCAAAACAGTTTTCAAAACAATCCATTTATTATTCATCTGCTAACTACTTTCAAAAAAATGAGAAAGTACAGCCTACTTTTCTCATTTTCACCACTTTTTAGGGAAAGATGCTTTAGACTATCAAGGGTTATGAAACTTATGGAGAAGTGAGAGAAGCCGATCAAAAATCTATGTTAAGGGGCTGAGGCTGTGGCTCAGCGGTTGAGCGCTTGCCTCGCATACGTGAGGCACTGGGTTCGATCCTCAGCACCACATAAAATAAATAAAGATATTGTGTTCATCTACAACAAAAACAAAATATTTAAAAAAAAAAAAAATCTATGTTAAACATGAAATCCTCCAGCCCTCCTCCACAATCTGCCCACCTCATTCAAGTAGAGGAAGATTGTTTCCAGCGACAGGTTATGTCTCACCAATCTCCCATTAGCTTTGAGTGTTTATGCTTCTAGCTACAACCTACCCCCAAGCAAGAGGGGTAGGTACAGCCCCTTCACCCCAAATTTTCTAAAGTCCTCCCTTTTTCTTACCATCTCAACAGAAACCCAGTCTGTCTACTGAATCACCATAGAGTCATCATAGGTTGCAACAGAACCTCTAAAAACCACTTCCTCTTCAGAAAAAACATGGGATTCTGGAAGATCAGAGCCAGAAGGGATCTTATAGATTATCTGTAGTTCATCTCCCATCATTTCCACAAAAGGAAGACTCAAAGAGGGGGAAGAGAATGATCTGAAGCCATCTTATGCCTCAAATGAGTGTTTTTCTTTACCAAGTATATTTTGATTAGTAGATACAATGTTGTGAAACCAGTAAAGATATAGATTGAGGGTAAAAAGTCCCTTACTCCTTGCATTACTGAAGTAAACTCCAGACATGGACCTAGACAATTAACTGAGCCATTGAATGATAGAACAATTTACTCTAGGGCTCTGGCATTCCATGTCCTCCTAACAAATCTCCCTGTCAGAATATGGGTTTGTCACCGGGCATGGTAGCCCAAACCTGTAATCCCAGTGGCTTGGGAGGCTGAGGCAGGAGGATCTCAAGTTCAAGGCCAGCCTCAGCAAGTTAGGCCTTAAGCAACGTAAGGCCTTAAGCAAGATCTTGTCTCTAAAAGAAGTATAAAAAGGGCCAGGGATATGGCTCAGTGGTTAAGTACCCCTGGGTTCAATCCCTGGTATAAAAAAAAAAAAAGAATATGGGTTTGTCTCACATTCTCATCCCTACCCTCTTAACATACACATAATCACTCAAGAATTCCCATCAAGAATCAAGGGAGTTCCAAATATCCAAACTGGAATTCATACTCAGGAACATACAAAGATCCTGAGGGCAGAATTTTTGTCCTAAGGTCACTACTAAAAGCATCTACTTTTTGAAAGTTCCAGGTTTGTTGTTTTGTTGGTATTTAACCCAGGGGCACTTTACCACTGAGCTACATCCCTAGTCCTTTTTATTTTATTTTATTTTTTTTTAATATTTTTTTAGTTGTAGATGGACATATCTTTATTTTATTTATTTATTTTTATGTGGTGCTGAGGATCGAACCTAGTGCCTCATGCATGCAAGGCAAGCACTCTACCACTAAGCTACAATCCCAGCCTCCTTTTTATTTGTTGAGACAGGGTCTCACTAAGTTGCTTAGGGCCTTGCGAAATTGCTGAGACTGGCCTCAAACTTGCAATCCTCTTGTCTCAGCCTCCCAAGCTGCTGGGATTACAGGTATGCACCACCACATCTGGCTTAAAAGTTCCAGTTTCTAAAGCAGAATTGAAATATAGTATGTTGGGGTTATAGTTTAGTGGCAGAACGCTTGCCTAGCATGTGTGAGGCTCTGTGTTCAATCCTCAGCACCACATACAAATTTATAAATAAATAAAATAAAGGTTTTGTGTCCATCTACAACTAAAAGACATATAGCGAGAGGAGCTGGGGTTGTAGCTCAGTGGTAGAGTGCTTGCCTAGCACATGTGAGGCACTGGGTTCAATCCTCAGCACCATAAAAATAGATAGATAGATAGATAGATAGATAGATAGATAGATAGATAGATAAAAGTATTGTGTCCATCTACAATTAAAAAATATTTTAAAAAGAAATATATTGGGCTGGGGTTATGGTGCAGTGGTAGTGTACTCGCCTAGCACATGTGAGGCACTGGGTTCGATCCTCAGCACCACATAAAAATAAAATAAAGCTATTCTGTCCACCTACAACTAAAAAATAAATATTTTTTTAAAAAAAAGAAGTATAGTGAAAGCATATGAAGAGCCAGCCTATGAGGCTGAGGGTTGAGGTGGCACATAGGTAATGACAGCAATAAGCAACCCAAAGCAAACATTGGAAGGATGGACTGTATAAAATTTCAAAATTTGTTGAGCTCTGGTGTCTGGGGACCTTTCCTGGCATAACCTAGAGACGGAGCAGCTAGTATATATGACCAGAATACCAGTCATCAACCACTCTTTTCAACCTCTCCCCATAACCCTACCTTTTCTTTCTTTTTGCCATACTAGCAATTGAGCCCAGGGACACTTTACCACTGAGCTACACCTTCAGCCCTTTTTATTTTTATTTTAGGAAAGGGTTTTCCAACGTTGCTGAGGCTGGACTTGAACTTATAATCCTCATGTCTCAGTATCCTGAAAAGCATATTCCGCTGTTCCCATCTCCAGTGAACTCGTTACTTAATTCCCCAAATCCCTTACTGTCTCCCAGTGTCCTTTCACCAGGTAGCTCCCACTCCTTCAACTAGCTCTAACATCCTTCACTCTCTCTCCCCTGAATGACTATCCCAATACTTTGTCACTGATAATTTTACACACATACACATAAGTCTCCACTAACACTTCTACCTGCCACAATATGGGAAAAACAGTTCAAGAGAGATTAGAACCAGTCTTGTTTTAGAAGGCAAATTTAACCCTTGGACCAAATGAATGTGGACCTTTGAAAGAGGCAAAATATTATATAGACCAAGAAAATTTTTGACTCTTCCCTCTAACTTTCTCCCCCTTGTCCCCACCATCCACCCCTAGTTATCTGTGCTAGTTTGGTTCCTCTAAATTACTCTAAAATTTTATCTGTCCATTCAATTCCCACCAGCAACATCCCAGTTCAGGAATCCCTTCCCTGAATGCCAAAATTTCAGTTATTTGGCTTCACCCTTCCTTCCATATGTATTCAGATTAATCTTAATCTGAATACATATATGTATTCATATACATATATGATCACATAATTCCCCTACATAAAACCCTTTCATATATTTCCAAAAATAGTAATCTCCCATACCTAGACCTCATTTCACCATTGAAAACAACACTGACTTCTCTTTTGTTTTTGGTACTGGGGATTGAACCCAAGGGCACTTAACCACTGAGCCACACCCAAAACCTTTTTATTTATTTTACTTTTATTTTGAGACAGGGTCTCACTAAGTTGCTTAAGGACCTCACTGAGTTGCTAAGCCTGGCTTTGAACTTGCAATCCTCCTGCATCGGCCTCCCCAGCTGCTGGGGATTATAGGCCTAAGCCACCATGCCTGGCTACATTGGCTTTTAAGATTCTATATGATGTTCCACTCTGCTGAACTCAATAATACTCTTTCTCTAGCTTATACTTCATGAACTACACTAATTTCCTAGCTAGTCTTCAAACACACAAAGCAGCAGCACACACTTGTTCTTCAAACTATTTAGAACATTTACCCTCTGGACCCCAACTAACTACATGACACACTCCCTCATTTCCTTCAAATCTCTGCCCAAGCCGTGTGTGCAGGGTGCATGCCTGTAATATCAGCGACTTGGGAGCCTAAGGCAGGAGGATTACAAATTTGAGGCCAGCATCAGAAACTTAGCATGACCCTGTCTCATAATAAAAAATAAGAAGAACAACTGGGGATAATAATAAAAAATAAGAAGAAGAACTGCTCAATGGTAGAGCACCACTGGGTTTAATCTCCAGTACCAAAATTCAAAGAAGAAGGAGAAGGAGAAGGAGAAGGAGAAGGAGAAGCGGAATATACTTTTCAGGATACTGAGACAAGAGGATTACAAGTTCAAATCCAGCCTCAGCAACTTTGAAAAACCCTTTCTTAAAATAAAAAGGGCTGAGGGTGTAGCTCAGTGGTAAAGTGTCCCTGGGCTCAACTGCTAGTATGGCAAAAAGAAAGAAAAGGTAGGGTTATGGGGAGAGGTTGAAAAGAGTGGTTGATGACTGGTATTCTGGTCATATATATATACTAGTTGCTCCGTCTCTAGGTTATGCCAGGAGAGGTCCCCAGACACCAGAGCTCAACAAATTTTGAAATTTTTGAGGAGGAGGAAGAGGAGGAAGAGGAAGAGGAAGAAGAAGAAAGAACAAAACCAAAACCACCACACCATCTCTGCCCAAATATCACCTTATCAGAGTGTCCTTCCCTTATTAGTCCCCACTTTGCATTGTCATTCCCCTTGCCTTTACTTTGCTCTATATCTTCTGTAATATTTATCACTACTTGTGCTTGTTTACCATCTGTCTCTTCACACTGTATTGTACCCTGCATGAAGGCAGGAACTTTGGTTGAGAATAGTGCCTGGCACATAAGTTCTCAGTAAGTATTTGTTGAATGAATAAACTCTTCCCTGCATAAAGCTTTTACTCCAAAGAGATTTAGTCTTTTCACTCTTCAAAAATAATAATACTTGTGACTAATATCTAATAAGTGCTTTCAGTGTGCCAGGAATTGGACACTTGGGTTTGTTATCTTTTTCAATCTTTCTCAGTAGACAACTCCATAAGATAAAAGCTATTTTCAATCCACATTTTACAATTGAGAAAAGTGAGGCTCAAGAGGTTAATTTCTCCAAGATAAGACAGCTACTTAGTGTCAGAGTTAGGTCTCAAACTATGTTAGTTAACTCCAAAATCTGTTCTCTTTATCGTTTTTTTTTTTTGAGGTGGGGGGATCTCAGGGATTGAACTCAGGAATACTTAACCACTGAGCCACATCCTCAGCCCTATTTTGTATTTTATTTAGAGATAGGGCCTCACTGAGTTGCTCAGCGCCTCGCTTCTGTTGAGGATGGCTTTGAACTTGCTAAGTTGCTGAGGCTGGCCTCAAACTTGTGATCCTCCTGTCTCAGCCTCTGAGTTGCTGGGATTACATGCATGTGCCACCACACCTGGCTATCAGTACTTACTTTATTTTTTTTTTAAATTTTTTATTTTAGTTGTAGATGGACACAATGTCTTTATTTTATTGCTTTGTATGCATGCGCTCTACCGCTGAGCTACAATCCCAGCCCGAGTACTTACTTTAAAAAAGATAAAGAAGGGGGCTAGGATTATGGCGCAGTGGTAGCGTGCTTGCCTAGCATGCGGGAGGCACTGGGTTCAATCCTCAGCACCACATAAAAATAAAATTAAGATATTCTGTCTACCTATAACTAAAAAATAAATATTAAAAAAAAAAGATAAAGAAGGTGGGCATGATAGATGAGTTCTCATATACCCCTCTAACTTCCTTCTCCCATCCTCCCAATATAATTATAATTTTTAGTTAATTTAAAATCACTGTTTATATAAGAGTAGTATATTATGGTTGGATTTCCTTTTAGGTAGATTTTTGTGGTTTTTTTTTTTTTTTTTTTTTTGAGTAAATCATGACCTGCCATTTTTTCTTACACTATTTACCTTTATCTCATACTCTATATTTCCCAAATTATCATATAATTTATTAAGTTCTTCTTTTCCCCAAAGTCCTTCCTCTTAGATCCCTAAATTGGCCCTCATTCAAAATTTGCCCAGTTAGTGTAATATATTGAGAAATACCCTAACCTGAAAGATAAGAAATTTAGGTTATTATCCCAGCTTCACCACTAACTTGCTATGTAACCACAGGCAAGGCATTTCATTCTGCCCTAATTTTTTACTGATATTTTTTCAGTACTGGATATTGAACCCAGGGGCACACTACGTCTGAGCCATACCCACAACCCATTCTACTTTTTAATTTCGATACAAGGTCTTGCTAAATTTTCCAGATTGGTCTCAAACCTGGGAATCTTGGGGCTGGGACTGTAGCTCAGCAACAGAGTGCTTGCCTCACATGTGTGAGGCCCTGGGTTCAATCCTCAGCACCACATAAAAAGCAATAAAATAAAGACATTGTGTCCATCTACAAAAAAAAAAAAAAATATATATATATATATATATATATAAAACACCTGGGAATCTTGCAATCTTCCTGGTTTAGCCTCCAAAGTGTCTGGAATTACAGGCATGTGCCACCATGCCCAACTTTTATTGATGCTTTAAAAAATGACATCTTAGTTATTTGTTCTTTCAAACCAGGAAACAAATTCAGACACAAGCATCTCTTTTGTAGATCTTTGAATATTTTCTTGTCCTTAAGGTGCCTAAGAGTTGGGCCCAAGTGTCAGCTGGAGCTCAACTGTAAGTCCTAGAGCAGGAGCTAAAGTGAATCTCAACAAACATTAATAGATAGTGAGCTTTGGTGGCAAAATGATAACCAATTAAACAATAGTAATATGATAATCGACCACTCAATGAATAAATAAATTCTTTCCAATATCATCTCATTTGATGTTTTTAACAATCTAGTGAACAAGACAGATTGGAATTGTTGTTCCCATTTTATGGAAGAGGAAACTGAGTCTGGATTACATAAATGCCTTGCCTGTGGTTACATAGCAAGTTAGTGGTGAAGCTGGGATAATAACCTAAATTTCTTATCTTTCAGGTTAGGGTATTTCTCAATAATTACACTAACTGGGCAAATTTTGAATGAGGGCCAATTTAGTTCTTTGCCATGAAGCATCCAACTGTCTCCTATTAAAAAAAAATAGATCAGTTCTCAGAATGCTTATGGGTGTTGGCAGAAGCAATACCTCAATTACTAGAAATGTAATGCCCTATTTGGGTTCAGTATAGTAATACTTTCTAGAGAGCTAAGTTGCTAGTGGGAGAAGGTCTTAGGAAGTTCCCAGTGGGGAGGCTGCAGGCTTAGTGGTACAAACAAGGAGTCAGATTTGGATTTGAATCTTGGCTGCATCACTTAAACTATATGATCTTACTCATTATGTAACCCCTCTATTCTTCATTTCTGCACTTGTAAAATGGATCTAAGAATACCAGTTTGCAAAGCTGAGAGGAGTCACAGCAGTAGTATAGTGTCATGGTTAAGAATTTAAGTTCTGGGTCTGTTGCTCAGTGGTAGAGCACTCGCCTAGTATGTGAGGCAGTGGGTTCAATTCTTAGCACCTCATAAAAATAAATAAATAAAATAATTGGAAAAAAAGAATTTAAACTTTGTAATTATACTGCCTGGGTTTGAATCACAACTGTTTCTTGCTAGACGTTTGACTTCAGATAAGTTACTAAACTCAGAATTTGTTTTCCCATATGTAAAATGAGAAAAACGGAAGCATCAAATGAGTTAATGGATTTTAAAGCACTTTGTGAACTATGAAACATTATATGAATATGAGGGGGTGAATTCTTTTTGGTACTGGGGCTTTAGCCCAGGGATACTTAACCACTGAACTACATCCCTAGTCTTTTTTTTTTTTTTTTTTTCAATTTTGAGACAGGGTCCACTAAGTTGCTTAGGGCCTTGCTAAATTGCTGAGGCTGGCTTTGAATTTGTAATCCTCCTTCCTCAGCCTCTTGAGCCACTGGGATCACAGGTGTGTGTGTGCACCACAATACTTGGTAAGGAGTAATTCTTTTTGTCTGTCACAGACTATAAGATAAATATTTTTACCAGTAAAAAGCAATTTTATCTCCAAGTTTTTTCTCATGAACATTTCGATCCAGCACATTGTAGCAGATGTTGGTAGTTGCTCCTTTCATCCACTCAATGAAGATTTTCCCTTTAGTCACATCAAAGTTGTACTGGAGAAATGGGCCAGAGCATGGAATCTTCCAGTAAAATTCCTTGGCAATCTCCCCCCAAAATTCTGCAACAAAAAGAGAAGCCCAGGCATCACTAATCTTTTCAGATATATTTATCCTCAGATGTCTTATCAGTCTATGCACAGAACTAAGTTACAATTTCCCTGCCCTAGGACTCACCACCTTGATCCCTCCTTTACTGAGTTTGGAATCACCTACCACTCTCCTAACCTACCTTCTATTCCCATGGCTGAATCTTGATTCAAATTATTCCTCTGTCCTCTATACTGTTTATCCATTTTTCAGCATCTATTCAAGTCATAACCAACCATTACCTAACACAAGGCACATAGTAGTCAGTTAGTAAATGTTTCAATAACATAATTAGTGAAAAGAAGAAATTATTTACCCACAGACCTTCCATGACCATCTTTCTTTTCTTTTCTTTTTTTTTTGGTACCAGGGATTGAACCCAGGGGTGCTTTACCACTGAACCACATCCCCAGTATTTTATTTAGAGACAGGGTCTCCCTGAGTTGCTTAGGGCCTTACTAAGTTGCTGAGGCTGGCTTTGAACTCACAATCCTCCTTCCTCAGCCTCCCGAGCCACTGGGATTATAGGCCTGTGCCACCATGCCCAGCTCTTTCTTCTTTTAATTTGTTCATTTTCTCTTAACAATTATTTATTGAGCATCTCTTTCTACTAATACTTGCACAAGTATTACTATGTGCCAGAAGTTATTTTTTTTTAATATTTTTTAGTTGTAGATGGACACAATGTCTTTATTTTATTGCTTTGTATGTGGTGTTGAGGATCGAACCCAGGGCCTCACGCATGCGAGGCAAGCGCTCTACCGCTGAGCTACAATCCCAGCCGCTGCCAGAAGTTATTTTAAACTCCTTATATGTATTATCTCGTTTAATTCTTACCACAACTCTAAGAGGTATGCATTACTTTCATTCTCATTTTATAAATTTAAAAATCAAGACTCAGAGAGGGCTGGGGTTATGGTTCATTGGTAGAGCACTTGCCTAGCATGTGTAAAGCACTGGGTTCGATTCTCAGCACCACATATAAATAAATGAATGTCTGTCAACAACTAATAAAAATATTTTTTTAAAAAAAAGACTCGGGCTGGGATTGTAGCTCAGCGGTAGAGCGCTTGCCTCGCATGCGTGAGGCCCTGGGTTCGATCCTCGGCACCACATACAAAGCAATAAAATAAAGACATTGTGTCCATCTATAACTAAAAAATATTTAAAAAAAAAAAAGACTCAGAGAGGTTATATAACTTGTCCAAGGTTACACAGTTAAAAAAATTTTTTTAGTTGTAGATAGACATAATATCTGTTTATATGTATTTATTTATTTTTACATGGTGCTGAGAATCAAACCCAGTGCCTCACACATGCTAGGCAAGTGCTCTACCACTAGCTACACCACCAGCCCCAAGGTTATACAATTTATTAAGTCAACATTTGAACTTACCTAAGGAAGACATTTTTGCTAAAGTCTAAAAGATGAATAGTTTTTCTCTACTCCCTAACCAAATAAGAGAGTGCTACTATGGAAATGGGATATAATCAACAGTTTCTGTTAAGAGAAATTCCTTGGGGCTGGGGCTGTAGCTCAGTGGTAGAGTGCTTGCCTAGCATGTGTGAGGCACTGGGTTCAATCTTCAGCACCACATAAATATTAACAAATAAAGGTATAAAAAATAACATTAAAAAAATAAAGATTACTTATAAAAAAAGAGAAATTCCTTGAGGTTGAAATACAGAGAATAAAGGAAAGAATAGGAGGGATTTTTGCTGAAGTTGATGCATAACTGGGCAGATAATGCAATTCTTCTGTGCATGATAAGGAATCTGGAACTGACCCTAAGAGCAATGAAAAAACATTGAACATTTTTTTAAATTTTGTTTCGTCGTTGTAGATGGACAGCATGCTTTTATTTTATTTGTTTCATTTTTATGTGGTGCTAAGAATTGAACCCAGTGCCTCACACATATTAGGTAAGTGCTCTGCCACTGAGCTGTAGCTCCAGCCCAACATTGAAAATTTTTTTACTATATATATATTTCTAGTTGGACACAATACCTTTGTATTAAATATGTATAAAATATATATTTTTTTATTGGACACAATACCTTTATTTTATTTATTTTTATTTGGTGCTGAGGATTGAATCCAGTGCTTCACATATGCTAGGCGAGTGGTCTACTACTGAGCCGCAACCTCAGCCCACATTGAACAGCTTTAAGCAAAAGAGGGACATGATCAGATTTATATTCTTAGAGTATCTGCCTTACTACTCTGAAGAAAATACACTCACTGGCAAAATGAGTGAATGCAGAGAATTTAGGATATTATGAGAATTGAATTAGGAGTTAGAAGGAAAAGACACACTTAGAACCATAATAATGAAAGGAACCTTAGCAATTATCACCCCCTCGTTTTATTTATTTTTAAATTTTTCTTTAAATTTATTTTTTACATTTTTTTATTGGTGCCCTCCTTTAATTTCTTTTTTTTAAAGTATTTTTTATATGTTGATGGACTTTTATTTTATTCATTTATTTATATGTGGTGCTGAGAATCGAACTCAGTGCTTCACGCATGGCAGGCAAGCGCTCTACCACTGAGCCACAACCCCAGCCCCCTCCTTTAATTTCATAAGGAACAAAATTATAAAAGCTAAGTAATTTGCTCAGGGTTACATGATTTAGAATTTACATAGTCTAGGTCAGGCATGGTGATGCATGGCTGTAGTCTCTATTATTTGGGAGGCTGAGGCTATAGTATTGCTTGAGCCCACAAGGTCAAGACCAACCTAGGCAACATAAGAAGACCCCATCTTGAAAACAGAATTTAGACAATCTGTTTGGAGAAATAAGATTAACAAATGAAATAGTTTTGTATATAGAAGACAATATAATTGAAAGCTAAATCATATGGTATAAAACCTTTCAATCTATCAAAGAAATTCAAATTAAATCAACCCCATGAGGTCATTGTATACTTATGGAACTAGCAAAGGTTTTTTAAAAAATTTTGGTACTGGGGAGTGAACTCAGGGGTACTTGACCACTAAACCACATCCCCAGCTCTATTTTGTGTTTTACTTAGAGACAGAGTCTCACTGAGTTGCTTAGTGCCTCACCCTTGCTGAGGCTGGCTTTGAACTGGCAATTCTCCTGTCTCAGCCTCCCAAAGTGCTGGGATTACAGTCATGCGCCACCATTAGCAAAGATTTTTTAAAAAATTAAACCCAATGCTTGGGTGGCCCTGAAAAAGACAGATACTCTTATACCATAATGGCATTTATAATATATCAATATAATCTTATTAGATAAGAGGGTAATGCCTGACAAAAGCCATAAAACTTTTTCTTTTTGGTACTGGATATTGAAATCAGGGGCACTAAACCACTGAGCCTCATCCCCAGCCCTATTTTGTGTTTTATGTAGAGACAGGGTCTCACTGAGTTGCTTAGCACCTCACCTTTGCTGATGCTGGCTTTGAACTCACGATTCTCCTGTCTCAGCCTCCCTCAGTGCTGGGATTACAGGCTTGCGCCACCGCGTCTGGCTGCCATAAAACTTTCTGACCCTTTTATCTGCTAACTCAACTTTGGGGAATATACTCCAAGAAAATATTCCTAAAGGGAAAAAAGTGATTTACTTAAGAAATGTTTATAGCGGGGCTGGGATTGTAGCTCAGCGGTAGAGCGCTTGCCTCGCATGCGTGAGGCCCTGGGTTCGATCCTCAGCACCACATACAGAGCAATAAAATAAAGACATTGTGCCCATCTACATCTAAAAAAAAAAATTAAAAAAAAAATTAAAAAAAAATAAAAATAAAAATAAAAAGAAATGTTTATAGCAACACTATTTATAATAGTGAAACTGTAAACAAATGAAGTCCAACGACTACTAACTGAAGAACACAAGTAAAACAAGTAGTAATATAATAGAACTCTGAATGGCAATTAAAGAGAAAGCAAATGGAAACCAGCATTTAGTGAGTTTATATTATAGTTTGATGAAGTATATACTATCCTAATTTTATAGATGAGAAAACTGAAGTTTAGGAAGCATAGGAAACTCTCCCCAAGGACAACATAGCTAATTGTAAGAAAATACATATTCAAAAATATTTTAAATGACAATAGTTGACACATTATATGAAACTATTTATGAATCATATTTATGTCCATCAACAAGAATGAAGAAAACTGAGTTTTATATTCACTTAGGTTTTTTTCCAGGTGTGTGTGTGTGTGTGTGTATGTGTGGCAATCTGAATGTTCCCCCAGCATGTTTCAAGTAATGAAGTTTAGAAGAGGAAAGAGATGAACGTGGACTGGGATGATCAGGAAAAGCTCTGTGGAACTGGCAGAGTTTGATGAAGTAAAAGTGGGCAGAAGGAAATAGGTAAAGGCAAGGAGGTGGGAAGGGACCTTTGTGCATCCAGGATGTAAAGGAGAAAACCTGTGAATGAGGGGTGGGGTAGGGAGTGGCATAAGATAAGAATGAAGAAGTGGGGTGGGGCTAGGTTATACAGAGGATTTGAAAGAAAAGCAGGATTTGAAATTGAAGAAAATCAGAAACTATTGACAGTTTGGGCAATAACATTTGAAAGCAGTGTTTCCAGAATATCAATCTAATGGTGTTTAGATAAATCTACTGGAGAGATGGAAGGGAAGGTGATAAGACTCAGGAAGAAAGGACAAATTTGGAGGCTGCTTCTAGATTTAAAATGTCCGTGGATGTAGTGGTGATGTAGCTCAGTGGTAGAGTACCTGCCTAGCATGTGCAAGGCTCTGGCTTTCATCCCCAACACCACAAAACAACAACAAAATGTCTGTAAGAATGGAAAAAAAGGTAATTCCAAGAGGCATTTTGAAGACATATTTGACAAAATTTGGTGAAAAGTATACTGTGGGGTAAAGAAAGAGGAACAGAATCACTGTTAGGAGGCTAAGTTCTGCAGTTAAGACTGTTGGCTCAAATCCCAACTCCACCACTAACTAGCTTTATGACCTTATGCAAGTCAGTTAACGTCTCAGTTTCTATAAAATGTTGTCTGTAAAGTGTGGAACATTATAGTCTCCACATCAAATCAAACTGGAATTGTGCTTAGCACGCAGTAAGCAATCTGTAACTAGGTAAGATAGATAGATCTGATTAGAGGAGAGGCTGATTGAAGAGATTTACAGTTTGGGATAGTGCCATTTGACACTGACAGCAATAAGAAAATTAGGGAGGAAAACAGGTTTGGGAGGGAAAATTGGTAAATCCCATTCATAGTCATGTTGAATATGGTATAACATCACAGTGTGCAAAGACAAATAGTCTATAGTCCTATGAAATTTGGGACCAAAACATAAGTGAAATGCTGGGTATAGGGCTAGATATAAAGAATAGGAATTATTGTGGTAGTAATAGCTCACCCCTGGAAAAAAGATGAACTTATAATGGGAGAAAATATAAAGGGAAAGAGAACTGAAAAGAGGTCTAAGGATGCATACTTCAACAATGCCTGAAGCAATCAACCACTTCATACTTGATTCAATTTTATCTTGCATTACTCAGTAACTGCTTCATCCATGTTATTTTTATCAAACTAATCACCATTTATTGAATGTTTACAGTGCACCAGGCATTCTATAATGCACACTTATTACCCACTTTAGTCTTCATACAAACCGATGAGGTAAATATTATTATTCCTATCTTATAGATGAAGGAAAGGAATCTCACAGGGTTTTTACATCTGCCTAAAACTCCACAGTTAATGAGTGGCAGAGCAAGGGTCTAAAGTCTAGATTCTTCTGGGTGTGATTTGTGGAGGGTGCTGGTCTCACTACCAGACATTATGTTGTCTCCCAACTGGGGTGCAATTTTGCTCCCTTACCCAGTCTAAAGGCAAAGTCAGGGAATTTTCCTGCCACATTTCTAAAGACATGAAACCAACTATCAGAATCTGAGTTAGTACAATCCTGGCCCAAATTTTAAAAGAAACTGACATTGCAATGACTTATTCAGTCTTATATTGGGTAATTTATGAGGAGCACTGATAAAACAAAACAAAACAAAACAACCTGGAACTCTCAAGATGGGAACCATACCCGTTAGTGCCCCTGAACAACTGAGACTAGTTCACAAGTTAAAGGTCTCAGGAGGCAAAGGCTGAGTTGGTGTGAAAGGGAGGCAAAAAAACTCTCTTGGTGTCCCTCTTCCCTTCAAGACGTCACCTCGCCCCTGGGATCCCCTGTGCTCACCTCGTGGAACTTGCGCTCTCCTCACCGAAACCTCCCCTCTTCCAATCTCCTCAAGGAACCTCCACTCTTCCGTCACGGAACCCCATCTCCTCACAAAACTGCCAAGTCCCAAGGAACTCCCCAACTTCCAGGGAACCTCAGCTCACAGAACGCCCTATTCTCCTCATAGACTCCCATCTCCTCCCGGAATCCCCTTTCCATCTCCTCACGGAACCGCAATTCTTCTGTCTTTGAACCTCCACCTCCTCACAGAGCCCTCAACCCTTCCAGGAAGCCCCTGCTCCTCTCCTCACTGGCGCCTCCCAGGCTTGTCCGGGCCCAGCCTCACCCCGCGGCTCCTCCACAGAGCGCCGGTGCAGCTCGAGGTACCGCTGCAGCGAGGGGACGTGAGCCGAACGGCTGACCTCGGGCGGCGGAGACCAACTCCGTGTCCGGCCCCCGGCTCCAGCTTCCTCCCGGCCCCCTCTCCCACTGCCGTTCCGATCCCGCTCCTCAGGAAGCCCCATCACGTCAAGTTCCGAGCACCGGGGTTGCCTTTGCGGTCGCCGCGGGCGGCCGGGCGGGGAAAACAGGCCGACCCTAGAGGCGGAGCCTTAGGCGAAGGGCGTGGCCTGTTGTTGGGGGCGGGACTTTGGCTGGCGGTGATGGGCGGGGCCATGTACTATGGGCGGGGCCAGGCTCGCAAAGACAGAGCTATGGAAAAATCGAATGGTAGGGGCGCAGCTGTCTTGCCGGAAGAGGTGGCAACATAAAGTGAAAGCAGAAGGGGCGGGACTGGGCGTGACAGAAGAGAGGGTGGAACCATGAAATGACAGGCGAGGGGCGGACCCAGGCGTGACAGGAGAGGAGGTGGGCCCATGGAGTGATCCAGAGTAGCTGGGCTGGATATGACAGGAGAGGAGGCAGGGCCGTGGAGTGACCAAGTTGGGGTCTTGGAGTGACAGCTAAGGGGTTGGGTTAAGGCAGGGCTCCTGCGGGAAAGGGCTGGGCTAATGAGAGGAGTTGGGTTAAGTCCGTCACGGAGTCGCCCTGTAGTCTGATTGCACAATCCTGATTGTCACTCCACCGAGTTGTAAAGCCAGGCGGAGTATAGTCCCTTCTAGGTGACACACTTTCCCCCAAGTTCCCCACCCTTGGAATTAATTCCACTCCATCCTCCAGAAAAAACTCCGTGACCTTCATGTCATGGCCCTCAGGACAGGACCCCCCACCCGACCTCTGGTAGCCCAGGGACCGGTTCTGATTTTCTCCCACCTCTAAGGACATATTTCATTTTCCTTGCCTCCATAAATCTCCACCCAGTACAAGATCCATTAAGCGAAAGTACAGACTTATTAAGTGAAGATGAGGAGGAGCTTGTGGTCTTTGCTAAAAAACCCACCTGCTCATTGCACAAGTTGTAAAGTCAGGAAAAGGAAGTAGCTTTCACAAAGTCACGGTAAAAAGTATCCAAATTAGGGCCAAGCCTGTGGTCTCATTCAGGTCTGTTTTTATTCCCTCTTGTTGAAGCTAAGGCTTGTAAAATACCAGTCTATGCAAATAGGAGAAATAATTCACCTATTCTTTGCTTCCCAATTTCTTTATTTCACCAAGGAATACCTCCTATCTGACACAACTTGAGCTCATTTACCTCTGGTTTCCCTCTATTCTCTTCACCCAGAAAGAAAAAGCCAGGCAGGGCCCTCCAATTCCTACATGTGCTCACCACCAAGAAGGGCCCTCTCTACCTGTAAGTTCAGTGACTGACTGTCAATGCAAGAAAGATACTTAAATATTTAACTCCAAGAATGATTCTGAGGTCTAAAGCAGGCAGTCCCTGCCTTCTGGTGTCTACATAGAACTTGTGACCCCATCTAGCCCTCACTCCTCCTCCTCTATTCTTTGCCCAGCTGATCATAAGTCCAGAATTCACTAAGCTGGAAAACATCCCCTAATGGTCATACATATGATGCAGAGCCTACCCAATCCTGAGGGGAGGATCTCAGGACCCAGCGAAGGCATACAGAGCTTGTAGAGTGGACATCAACCCCAATGAAGGGGCAGATACTTCACTGAGGAGGCATAAGTCACATTAGAGGTTCACACGCTTTGCTGAACATAGTCTCCACTGAAGGAGCACAGATCTTGCTGGAATGTCTTAGGTCCCACAAAGGGCTCTGGGCCTTTCTAATAGGATATGAATGACATTGAAATGACATTGAAAGGCACCAACCTTACTGAAGGGACACAGATTTCCCCCTAGGAGATACAGAGTATACAGACTTCACTAAAGAGATTTGGACCTAAATGAAAGGATTCAAACCTCACTGAAGGGCCTCCAACTATACTGAAGAAGTGAGTATCACTGGGGACACAGGCATTATTTAGGTCCCACTGAGAGGATCAGTCCTCACTGCAGGATAATAGGCTCTTCCAACTTTATTCGGAAGATAAGACCCTCACACACACAGCACAGCTCTAAACTGCTGTCCCTCTCTCTCCTATCCTCTCCCAAGCCTTTCTCCCAAACCTTCATCAGCTCCACCCACTTCTGCCTGCTCCTGTCTATAGTGGCACTGCAGCTGCTGTGTCCATAATAAATGCTAAATCAATTCAAGTTGACTGGGCCTGAAGTCTGGGGGTTGGAGAAGGCAGGGAAGTGTGTCCAGGGGCTTAATCAGCCCCTTGCATCTGCCTGTGGGCTGCACAATAGTTTGGAATAGAGGCCTCATAAAAAAGGAAACCTCCCCATCTTTGGGGATGGAGAAGTAGTGCAAGTTGTGGTCTGGCTGGAATTCCTGACAGTGGGGAAAGGATGAATGTGTTTGGGTGGGATGAGGATCCACAAGATGAAGGTGATAATGATGATGATGACGATGGCATTTATTGAGTAGGTGCCAAATCCTACACAAAAAAGCACCTTCCATCCATTATTTAATTCTCATGAAAACCCTCTAAGATGGATACTATTATTCTTTCCATTTTACAGATGAGGAAACTGATACTCAAGGAGATTGTCTTACCCAAGATCACAAAGTTTGTGAACAGTAGTGCCAGGAATAGAACCTAGACTACAGGGACCTTTTCTCGCCCTTTTATCTTCTTCATCCCACCAGCCTCCTGTTCTACCATGTCACCATTATTTCTCAAAATTGTCCTTTCCAAAACCACATAAAATAAACTCTTTAAATGTTGGTAAATATTCAGGTTCCAAAGACCTCATTCCAGCCTACTGAATGAATCATGATCTATCGAGTGGAATCTAGGGTTTGCTTTCAAAGATCCTAATACACACTAACGTTTGAGGATCAGTCGCTTATGCTGATCCATCAGGGGATCCAGAAGGGTTGTGATGGAAAGAAGAATCTGAGAAGTGTCAGTGTCCAGGAAGGAATCTGAGGTCCTTAGTCCAAGGAGGGGTCTGCAGGTGAAAAAGTGGCCTAGGGATGAAGTAGGGCCTGGAGTTTTAAAGGTGTTTGGAGATGGGGTGAAGACAATTGGAAGTTGAAGAGAGGTTGAGGGAAGGAGTCGTCGTCTGAGATCAGAGGAGGAGGATCTTGGAGATCAAGGAGAAAAAGAGGGACCAGAAGGGCTGGGATTGTGGTGCAGTGGTAGCGTGCTCGCCTAGCACGCATGAGGCACTGGGTTCGATCCTCAGCACCACGTAAAAATAAAATAAAGATATTCTGTCCACCTACAACCAAAAAAATAAATAAAATTAAAAAAAAAAAGAGGGACTAGAAACAGAATTTGGGGTCGAAGAAGGGTTTGTGGTCAGTGAAAGGATCTGTGGTCCCAGGAAAGAGTCTGGGTCTGAGGAGGATACTAGCTGCATTCAAATTGTAAGGAGAAAGGAGTTTGAACCTGCGGTTTCATGAAGTGCCTGGGCCCACTGTGGTCACGATTGCAGCGCTCCTCCAATGCTCCACCGCCCTCGCGGCTCTCCATCCGCCCGCGCGGCTCTCCATCCGCCCGCATCTGCTTGCCCACTGCAGGATGACAGCTCTGAACAGGCGGGGGCGAGTCAGACCCGAACACTGCCAAGGGAGGGGGCGCCCCCTCCCGGCCGTCCAGGGGCTCAGGCCCCGCCCTCCGCCTTCGCACTCCCCGCAACCCTCTCCGCAGCCACTTCCGGCAGGCGCTGCGCTGCTGGGGGGTGCAAGGGAGGATGGCGGCAGAGAGCGAAGCCAGCCAGGAGAGCGCCCTGGGCGCCTACTCGCCAGTGGACTACATGAGCATCACCAGCTTCCCGCGGCTACCAGAGGATGAGCCGGCGCCCGCGGCTCCGTTGAGGGGCCGCAAAGACGAGGACGCCTTCCTGGGAGACCCCGACACCGGTGAGGCCCGTTTGCCCCTTCCCTGTCCATCCTTGGAAGTCCCCGGTCCTCCTTCATCTGTATTGAACATCCACCTCCGGCCTCCATATCCTTAGTTCATTCCCTGGACCCCCATCCTCCTGGACCTCTCTTTTCTCCCTGTCTCAGTTAATTATCTAGTGAGGAAGAGAGTGCATTTCTGCCCTGGAGGCATAGAATGCGACAAGGGAGCTGATGCCAGGGACTGCAGTAAGAGGGAATGGGATTACCTCTTGGGAAGAACCAACCAACAAGGAAGGAATGTTAGAGGGGAGATCCTAAAGAACAGCTGTGATCACCCAGTAAAAGGCTTTTCTCTAGCCACAGAGGACAGGATAGAAGAAACCAAGTCAGAGACTGCAGCAGGAGGGATAGAATCTAGGTTTTAAGAACTTCCCCATGACCAGGGGTTATGGAAAGCAGAGTCTGGGGAGAAACTGAAAATCTCTTCATGTCCAGGGAGGGATAAAGAGAATATGATTCCCCTCTATCTGTGAGTGCTGGGTATTGGGAGACAGGGGGATGGACTGCATGACCTCTCAAAGTCCTTGGGGACTAGAGTGCCATTTCTGTCCTGTGGATTACTTCATCCTCCTGGAGACATAGATCTGGCTGGGATGTTAGTAAGGTACCCAGCTCCTTAGGAAGCAAATCTCCAGAATCTTACTGTGTCCTCAGCCCTCTGCAGAAATTGCAAGGAGTGTGGGTAGGGAGGGACAAGACCCTGCTTGGGAGAAAACTAGGGACCAAGAGTTCTCTGAGCATTTTAAATCTAGAAGCAGCCTCCAAATTTGTCCTTTCTTCCTGAGTCTTATCACCTTCCCTTCCATCTCTCCAGTAGATTTATCTAAACACCATTAGACTGATATTCTGGAAACACTGCTTTCAAATGTTCTCTGAGCATTCATTCCCTACTGGTTTCTGTCCTATCCATGTGGCCCACCTCCATTCTCTCCTCCATTTCTCATCTTCCATCCCCCAGCCCTCTTTCCCTCAACGTCACTTCCTGGCATTAGAGCATCCTTCTGCCTCTCTTCCTCCCAGTGCCTGCACTTGAGTCTTATCCCTTAACCGATGCTGCTTCTCTAGCCCAGCCCTCCCTGGTCTGGCCCTTCCATAGCTGCTCCCAGTCTGACAGTCCCCAATTCTTGCTCCTTCCATAAATTTCTGTTCATCTGGTCCTGACCAACAGCCCCTACCAACCTGACTAGACTGTACCCTACCTGTGATGGGGGTAAGGGGATAGTGAGGGTGGAGTGTGAAGGGTTAGGTTGCCTCATCTCACTGTGTTACAATAGGCATACCTCGCCTGTTCTGGGGCTTAGATTTCTCTTCCAGCTCAACAAAGAATGGCAGTCTCTCCTAACCCAAAGATTGGACCCCCTTAATTTGTTATCTCTCCCCCCTCCCCAAATGTCTTAGCACTTAAAAAGCCTTTGATCATTTGTTTCTGCAATGATGTGATTACCCCATGTCTGAAGGCAGGCAGTGATCATGATTGTTTTAACCACTCCAGCATCCAGCACAGAGTTGGGCACTCCATAAATAATTATTGAATGAATAAATTAACAAAAGGTCTCTGGATGAAAGAATGGCAGGGAAGAGAGTTCCAAAACCTCAGAGAATATCTTGGAGTGTCAATACAGGCTCTGCCCTCACCCTGGTCACCTGAGCTTATAGGAACTTAAACCTCATGATGAGGTTTTGCACCAAGGTTCCCAGGGACATGTCATGTAGATTCCAAGGACATTGCCATCATATTGGTATAAGTGTTTCAGTGCCATGTCACCTAGCCCTGCTTCCAAGTTCCAAAGCTTCTTTCTTCCAGCTAGACCAGCATGTGGGCTAACATGGCCTCCTATGTTCTCATCATAGTGGTGCCACCTAGTGGCACTGCCCCATGGTTTTAGCTAGGACCTTGGTTGTGCTTGACTACCCGGCCACTCTCCAAAACCAAATGCCAGGCATCCCACAGCAGTCCTTCTGGAAAACAAAGCTAGTCAATAACCCCTCCAAGGTTGGAAGTACTTTTCCTTCCTTTTTTTCTGTGCTCCAAGCCCACGCGTGTCTCCCTCTTCCAGGCATCTGCCTCTAAATATCTTGCAAGTGCTTCACCTTGAACATATTCTATACTGAACTCATCATGTCTTCCGCACACATTTGCTCCTCCTCCAATGTCATTCCCAATTAACACTGCCATTTAGCCATTCTCAGGATTCACCCTGGACTCCCTTTTTTCCTCTCACTTCCAAAATTTGATCAAGTGCTCTCTCCCTGTTCTAAGTATTTTCCAAATTCTATATCACCATCCTGTCATCACCACTGAGCTAAGCCATGAACCTTTCATAACTATATTACTCAGATTTGTAGCTACTCTTCCTGCCTCTGCCCTCACCCCTATCCATCCACCATTCTGCACTTCTGGTCATGTAACCCCTGGTTCAAAAATCTTTAGTGATTCTCCCCTTAAGGGAGTAAGCAAAACAGAGATGACCTGAATCTCTAGCCAAGATCTGTCTCCTGGACAATGGACTCACATAATCCACTCTTTTCAAGATTTTTTTGTTATAAATTCAGTTAAAACAGTTACATCTTAAAAAAAAAAAAGAATTTTATTGGATAGCATAATTGGAAAGTCCAGGAGCATGGAGCTTTACACATAGATGGATTAAAGTGTTCAAAATAGGGATTAATTAGGCTGGACATAGTAGCAGTGCCTGTAATCCCAGCGATTTAAGAGCCGAAGGCAAAAGGATTGCAAGTTCAAGGCCAACCATGGCAACTTATCAAGACCCTGACTCAAAATAAAGATAAAAAGGGCTGGGGATATAGCTCAGTGGTAGAGTGCCCCTGGGTTCAAACTCCAGTACCACAAAAATAGAAACAAAAACAAAACACAGAATAAATTAACTTAGGCCTAGTATGGTGGTATACACTTGTAGTTCCAACTACTCAGGAAGCTGAGGAGGGAGAATCACTAGAGCTCAGGAGTTTCAGACCAAACTGGGCAAAATAACAAGATCCTGCTGAAAAAGTAAAAAAGATATTAACTTTTTTTTTTAAATCTTTTTTAGTTGTAGATGGACACAATATCTTTATTTATTTATTTTTATGTGGTGCTGAGGATCGAACCCAGTGCCTCACACATGCGAGGCAAGCGCTTTACCACTGAGCCACAACCCCAGCCCAAGATATTAACTTTTCATCTTCTGCTCTGCCTTTGTTTTTCTGAGTATAGTTAGAAAGCCTTCTATGTTGTTGGAGACAAGATGCCCCCAGCAGCTACAGGTTTATATTCTACCAATCTAGCAACCTATGCAGAAAGAGGGCTTTTTTTTTTGTACCAGGGATTGAACTCAGGGGTACTAGCCCACTGAGCCACATCTCCAGCCTTATTGTGTGTTTTATGTAGAGATAAGGTCTCACTGAGTTGCTTAGCACCTCACCACTTGAACTTGAAATTCTGTCTCAGTCTCCCAAAGTGCTGGGATTACAGGCGTGTGCCACCATGCCCGGCTAGAAAGAGGGCTTTTTTCTTTCCCTGTAGTTCTAGCAAAAGAACAAAGTTTGGCCAGGCATGGTGGTATACACCTATAATCCCAGCAATTTAGTGATAACCTGTGTCTAACAAACAAGCAAATTGAAAAACCCAATAAAAAAAGTTTGAGGGGCTGGGGTTGTGGCTCTGTGGCTGAGCGCTTGCCTAGCATGTGTGAGGCACTGGGTTCGATTCTCAGCACCACATATAAATAAAATAAAGGTCCATTGACAACTAAAAACATATTAAAAAAAAAAAGTTTGAGTCTTATTGGCCTGATATAAAGATACCTGTTCTGATTGGCAAAACCTGAATCATATAATTAACTCTGGTCAAGGCTGAGGGAGTTGGTTGAGGGAGGGGAGCAGGTGTTCCCCAAAAGAAAACTGAATGGGGAATGGTATCTAAACATCTAAAAATTAGATGTCTCCTAGGCTAACTGTCCTCTAGGAAGCTCCTTTTGGTCCCACAAATTTGAAGTAGTAAAAATTGAACTCATCATCTTTCTCCTAAGACTTATTTCTTCTGGTTCCAAACTAACCTTTTCCCAGTGTCTTGTGTATCAGTAAAATAAGTGGTATTATTACTGCCGCATTCACATAGTAAGTACTGTTATTTATTTTTTATTTTCCTTTTCTTTCTTGTTTTCCTCTTTTTAAAATTTTTTTAGTCATAGACGAACACAATACCTTTATTTATTTTATGTGGTGCTGAGGATCAAACCCAGTGCCTCACATATGTGAGGCAAGTGCTCAACTGCTGAGCCACAACCCCTAGCCCTTCTTGTTTTCTTCTTTTCAGTAAATGTTTTTGCTGAATAAATGAATGACAATGATGCACTATTAGAATAGTCTTAAGTAGATCCAGTTGTGATGGGATCATATCAACTTCATCTCCTGAGTTCTTATCTCTTACTGGAGAAAACAGATCAAAGGACAAGTACCTAGAAGTGTCAACTAAACTTAGCTTGTAAAGTTGGGTTGGTTTTTTTTTGGGGGGGGTGGTGCTGGGGATTGAACCCAGGGCCCTACGCATGCAAGGTAAGCACTCTACCAACTGAGCTATATCCTCAGCCTTGTAAGTTTGGTTTTTGAGTGTGGAAATAGATCCTGATGCCATGAGGAGCAATGGAAAGGAGTCTTTCAAGTTATCAAGACTCTTTTTTGTTTTTTTTTTTTTTGTTTGTTTGTTTGTTTTAGTTGTAGATGGACACAATGTTTTTATTTTATTGCTTTATATGTGGTGCTGAGGATCGAACCCAGGGCCTTACGCATGCGAGGCAAGCGCTCTACCACTGAGCTATAATCCCAGCCCTTATCAAGACTCTTGATTTTCCCACATTAATTTTATGACCTTAAACAGCCTCAGTTTCCTCATCTGTACAGTGGGGAGATGAGGTCTATCTCATAAAGCCCTGGCACTTCATTGCAGGAATATATGCAAAGTGCCTGGTATTGTCAGCATCATATATTCATTGATATGTATGTATGTATGTGTATGTATGTATGTATATATATATATTCAAAACCCTTTCCTGCACTTCTTTTGACATTTTTAGGGGGTACTGGTGATTGAACTCAGAGGTACTCTATCACTGAGCTACACCTCCAGTCCTTTTTATTGTTTTATTTTTATTTTTTATCTATTTTTGGGGAGAGTACTAGGGATTCAGCTCAGGGACACTTAACCACTGAGCCACATCCCTAGTCCTTATTTTGTATTTTATTTAGAGACATAGTCTCACTGAGTTGCTTAGCACCTCGCTTTTGCCGAGGCTGGCTTTGAACTTGCAATCTTCCTGCCTCAGCTTCCCAAGCTGCTGGGATTATAGGCATGCGCCACCGTGCCCAGCTAGCCCATTTTTTTTTTTGGTACTGGGGATTGAACTCAGGGTCACTCGACCACTGAGGCACATCCTCAGCCCTATTTTGTGTTTTATGTAGAGACAGGGTCTCACTGAGTTGCTTAGCGCCTCGCCATTGCTGAGGCTGGCTTTGAATTCGCGATTCTCCTGTCTTTTTACTTTTTGAGATAGGTTTTTGCTAAATTGCTTAGGGCCTTGCTAAATGGAGGAGGCTGACCTCAAACTTGTGATCTTCCTGCCTCAACTTCCCAAATTGCTGGGATTATAGTTGTGCACCAATGTGCCCAGCTTTTTTTGACACATTTAAGGTCCAAGGAATGTTCTGTACCCACAGAGGATGTTTAACACCTGTTTGTTGAAAGAATTCTAATTTTATTTACAGACTCTGTGGTGCTGGTATTGTGGGCTAGAGGCAAGCATGATCTACTAAGGCAGACTCCCAGAAGACAATCAATTTTTAAAAATAGAAATTTAAAAACAAATTACATGGCTAATGTAAAAACAAAATAATAAGGAAAAGTGCCCCTCTCCATTCCTATTTCCCTGTAATTTTCCCTTCTTATTTCAAACTACATAATGTATTGATTTTTTTAAAAAAATTAGTTATAGATGGACACAATATTTTATGTATTTATTTTTATGCAGTGCTGAGGATCGAACCCAGTGCTTCACATGTGCTAGGCAACAAGCACTGTACCACTGAGTTACACCTCCAACCCCCATGTGTACTGATTTTTAAAAAGAAATACATGTAAGTGATAAAATTTTCAAAAAAAATTCTTTTATCACATCTTATTCCCACTTGTACTATCTTTTCCCAAAAGTAACCACTGTAAATAAATTCTGAAAATCTCTTGCCTATATCACCATTTTATTTATATTTGTGATTTCTTATTTATATAACAGAGAAGAGTATGGATCATGGAGGGCCTTAAACACTAAATCAAGAGGCTTGGATTTTTTTTATCATGTTAATTTTGTATCATCAGTGAACTATAATAGTATTTATTTTATTTTATTTTATTTTATTTCATTTTTAGTACCAGGGATTGAACCCAAGGGGGCTGAACCACTGAGTCACATCTCCAGCCCGTTTTTTTATTTTTTATTTTGAGACAAGGTCTTGCTAAGTTGCTTAGGCCCTAGCTAAGTTGCTGCAGCTTGCCTCAAACTTTTGATCCTCCTGTCTCAGCCTCCCAAGCTGCTGGTATTTTAAGCATGAGGCACTGTACCCAGCCCAAGCTAGTATCTTTTTTTTTTTTTTTTGTGGTACCAGGGATTGAACTCAGGGGCACTTGACCACTGAGCCACATTCCCAGCCCTATTTTGTGTTTTATGTAGAGACAGGGTCTCACTGAGTTGCTTAGCGCCTCGCCTTTGCTGAGGCTGGCTTTAAACTCACGATCCTCCTGTCTCGGCCTCCCAAAGTGCTGGGATTACAGGCATGTGCCACCGTGCCCAGCTATGATAGTATCTTAAATGGGAAATTATAGGTCAATTTTTAATATAACACAAACTTTTAAAGGGGTTATACTCCTAGTTCTGGGAATGGTGGCACATACCTGGAGTCCCAGCTATTCAGGAGGCACGAAGGGTCTGGGGGTGGGAGGAAGATCACGTGAGCCCACAACTTGGAAGACATAGTGAGACTCTGCCCCTCAAAAAAAAAAGTCTAAAAAATAATTGTTGAGTGAATAAACTCTTAAAATGTGAATATAGAAAGGTGTTAAGGTCAAGGTACCAGCTAATTCTTTATTGTTCACAAATATTCAGTAACTTTCAACCATTTAGGGACTTGGGTTCAAGGACAATAGCATTCAGAGGAGAGATCTACAGGATGGAAGAGGGTCTTAGCTCTGGTCAAGGTAGAAAAGGAATGGAGGGGCTGGGGCTGTGGCTCAGTGGTAGAGCGCTTGCCTAGCATGCATGAGGCACTGGGTTCGATCCTCAGCACCGCATACAAATAATAAATGAATAAAATAAAGATCCATCAACAACTAAAAAAAATTAAAAAAAGGAATGGAAATAACAACAATTATTAACTACAGCACAGCTACGGTGCACTTGGTATGTATCACATATCCCACCTGTTAGGGATTAGTTCTGTTACCAGGATGAGGAAGGTGTGGCCCATGACATGAAGTGATTTGTCCATAGTCACCCAGCAAGTAAGTGGCTTTCAGTTCTTCCCTGCCTCCATTCTTTATATATATATAGTTGTTGATGGACTTTTATTTTATTCATTTATTTATATGCAGTGCTGAGAATCAAACCTAATGCCTCACACATGTAAGGCAAGTGCTCTACCACTGAGCCACAACCCCAGGGCCCCTGCCTCCATTCTTACTATCCTCCAATCTATTCTCCAGAAAGCAGCCGGAGGGATTTTTTTTTTTTCATTGCTGGGGATGGAACCCAGGGCCTTGCACATGGTATGCAAGTGCTGAGCTTTGTCCCCAGCTCCCAGATGGATTGTTTGAAATCACAAAACTAATGACTTCATGTTCTTGCTTAAAACTCTCCAGTGACCTCCCATAATACAGGGTAAAATCCAAGTTTTTCAGGAGGCACGGAGGGCCCAGCCCATGGAGGCTACACTCTTTCCTTACTATTCTTTCCCCTTTCCTGTTTCACTAGAGCCACATAGGCCTTGGTTTTTGTTTGTTTTGTTTTATGTTGTTTTCTAATGTGCCAAATTCATTCCCACATTAGAGACTTGTTGATCTCTCTTTCTGGAAGGCTCCACATAACAAACCTAATGCGCTAATAGTGGCTGACTCCTTAACCCTCAGTTCTCTGCTTAAAACTACCTCCTCCCTTCTCTGATTTTCCCAGGTAGCAGTCTCCCCCCCATCCAATAGTCTCTCTATCTCTCCCCCTTGTGTTCATTCTTTCTTTTCTTTCCTTTCTTCCTTCCTTTCTTTCTTTCCTGCAGGGCTAGGGATCAAACCCAGGGCCTCTATCATGGCAGGGTAAGTCTCTAACACTGAGACACATCCCCAGCCAACTCTCACTATTGTCTATCATTTCATCCTTATTTTACTTCATAGCAGCTGCCACAACTTGTAATTATGTACTGCTTTGTTTACTTGTTTATTGCATTTTCCTCCACTGGTCCATGAACCCTACGAGGACAGGAACTGTCTTTTCCTGTCCCCTTAGCATCTAGCATAGGGCCAGACACTTAGGCGGCTTTTCGTAGTTGTTGAATAAGTAGGTAACTGGAGCAAGGTTGGAAACCAGGGTCCTGCCTGACAACTGCCTGCTTGCACACAAGGCTGGGCCCCAACTGTGGGAGGATCTGGTTTCCAGGGAGGGCTGAACCGGTCCACCCCCTCTCCCCAAGCGTTCTCAGTCTTGGTTCACAGAAAATTTGACCTTGGTATCAGTCAGGAAGGGGTGCGGGGACCCAGTCTCTCTCAGCTGCCCAATTGAGGGTCTTTGTCTCCTCCTAGCGTGGGACCACAGTCCCTGCCAGCCCTGGCGTGGTCCCAGAGACCAAAGGCGAACAGTGCTGGCCAGTGGAGTTTGTGTGGCAGGGGCAGGGTAAGGGGAACCACAGACAGGGCCAGGTAGGCGACGCCCAGATCAACCCTTGGCGGGTCCTCCTGCAGACCCGGATTCCTTCCTGAAGTCCGCGCGACTGCAGCGGCTGCCATCGTCGTCGTCAGAGATGGGCAGCCAGGACGGGTCACCCCTACGAGAGACGCGCAAGGACCCTTTTTCCGCTGCAGCAGCCGAGTGCTCTTGCCGCCAGGATGGGCTTACGGTCATCGTCACTGCCTGCCTCACCTTTGCTACTGGTGTTACTGTGGCACTGGTCATGCAAATCTACTTCGGGGATCCCCAGGTAAGAGGGGCATTTGGTCAGAGAGGGCACTGGGGAGGAGAGAGTGAGGAAATGCTTGAGGGGGCTGTTCAAACTGGGGAATGAATGAGTAGTGGAAAGGGGCTGGGAAATAGGAAGGGGAGAGGGTGGTACTTGGGAGAGGAAGGTCCTAACGGGAGGAGTTGTGGGATAGAAGGAAGAAGACTCCATCAAGTAGGAGGCATTTGGGGTAATGAGGTGGGGGTCATACGGAAGAGTCAAGATGACAAGAGGAGTTGGGTGTGGTGGCAAATGGCTTTAATCCCAGCCACTTGGAAGGGTGAGGCAGGTGAATCGCCAGTCTGGGCAACAAAGGGGGACCCAGTCTAAAAATAAAAGGGGGTGGTTTTGTAGCTGGGTGGTAGAGCACTCTGGAGTTCAATCTCTAGAACGACAGCAAGCGCAGACAGCAGAGGACAAGGCTTGCATTCTGCAGCCCCTATAGAGGTTTCAGGGTTAGTGGAGGTGCCTTAGGTGGGTGGACGGCCCCTACTGCCCCTTCCTAGTCTCCTCTCCCTTCCCAGATCTTCCAGCAGGGTGCTGTTGTGACTGATGCTGCCCGATGCACATCACTGGGCATGGAGGTGCTCAGTAAACAGGGATCTTCTGTGGATGCAGCCGTGGCAGCAGCCTTGTGTTTAGGAATTGTGGCTCCACACAGTTCTGGCTTAGGCGGGTAAGGAGCTCCCAGCCCTGGGTTGAACCTGCCTACTTCTTGTCTCTTGGTCTATAGACTTCATGCAGTTGGTCTCCCAGTTTGAATAGAGGGAAATCTGGGCCCCAACTCCTTGCATTCTTCTCTTTCTTTTTTAAATATTTAGTTGTAGATAGACAAAATACCTTTATTTTATTTATTTATTTCTATGTGGTGCTGAGGATCAAACCCAGCACCTCACACATGGGAGGCAAGTGCTTTACCATTGAACTACAGACCCAGCCCTGCATTTTTTGTTGTTGTTGTTGTTTATTTGTTTCTATACCAGATCTCACCCTTTTCTCTCTGAAGTCAGAAGGGCAAAGCTTCCATATGGAGAATCTGGAGGCGTTTCAGGAGCTTCCCTCCAACACATACACACATCCACACACACACACTAGGAAAGGAAACTTGTAAATTATAAGGTGAGGTGCACAATGAAGTATACTGTCATCAGTAAAGGCAATGATGCTTTAGAGTCACAAATCCCTGTGAGTTTAATGAAAGCTATAGACCCTCCACCCTCCAAAAATACACTCTAGGCTGAGAACTCTTAAAACCGAAGTTACAAACTGGTCACCCATGGGACACACCCAGCACACAGAATGACTTGTTTGCATACTTAAATTTTTAAAAACTTGTTTGCTAGTGGGGTGCGGAGGCACACACCTGTAATCCCAGCACTTAGGGAGGCTGAGACAGGAGAATCGCAAGTTCAAAGCCAGCCTCAGCAAGGGCGAGGCGCTAAGCAACTCAGTGAGACCCTGTCTCTACATAAAACACAAAATAGGGCTGGGGATGTGGCTCAGTGGTCGAGTGACCCTGAGTTCAATCTCCAATACCAAAACAAACAAACAAAAACTTGTTTGCTGTTGTTAAAAGGCTGAGAATTTTCATTTTAAAAAAATCTAGATTTCCCAACATCTCGTGAGCAATCAGAAGATCTGGTAACACTGAGCTCATTTTCCCACATGACTGCAATTATCTAGAGCTTAGTAGAAGCTGTTCCCCACGATGGGGCAGGTGCTTGCCAGAGTTCCTACCACTTTCTATTGTTTGTCTGTCCTGCTTTCCTTATTTTGTTACTTGGCTGCAGGCATTTAAGTTTGCAACCCTGTCTCAAATGTAAATAAACCACAGAAAAGGAATAAGCTAACAAAGTCCATATCTTGGTTCCTGCAAGACCAGTCCTCCAGGCTCTACCAAAGAAATTCCCTTTTGGCTTTGCACAGTCTATCCTTACATAATCCAGTCCTGGAGGAGGGATACCAAGTAGGCAGGTGCAGGAAGTTGGCAGAGGTCCAACTCTGGTCTAGGGTGGGGGCAGGGATAAAACATCTGCTCTCCCAGTCTCTAGGTTTCCCTAAGCAGGGATTAAAGTCTCTAGTAACAGGCTAAAAGAAGTCCTTGGACCCTGGGTCCCCCCCTCCCTTGATTTCACTCCCTACCCTTCTAAGGTGGCTGAGTCTCTGAATCCCTGCTGGGGAGGGGGACTCAGACATCTGACTCAGAATGACAAACTGAGCCTATAACCCTCACTCCTGGGGATTGAAGGGTGGCAGATTAATGATTCAGAAAGTCAGTTTATTATAATCCCTTTCCCCCTTCTGTGTCTCTCCAGTGGGGGCGTAATGCTGGTACATGACATCCGTCGAAACGAAAGCCAACTAATTGATTTCCGGGAGTCTGCACCAGGGGCCCTCAGGGAGGAGGCCCTGCAGAGATCCTGGGAAACCAAGGTGGGGACCCTGGTGAGAAGAGAGGGTTCAAGGGGGTCTCCTTTCACTGCCCTTCTGCTAACTCAAGCATTAATTTGCTGAGTATTTAACATGAGAGTAGGAAAAAGAATTGAAGAGGATCCTCTTAGGCTATAGGGAGGCAGACAGCCCTTATAAAATAAAATAATGAACAAAAATTCTGGATGGTTGATTAGCAGGTAATACTGCTATATTTTACTTCTCTAATAATCTTACCTGTCTGGAACATAGAAAGAGGGGGAAAAGGCTACCAAGTACCCTGAAATGTCACAGAGTTGCTATGCTAACACTTATACCTCAGGCATGGAGATGCATGCCTATAATCTCAGATACTAGGGAGGCGGCAGCAAGAGGATCAAAAGTTCAAAGCCAGGGCTGGGGATATAACTCAATTGGTAGAGTGCTTGCATTCAATCCCCAGCACCATAGGGAAAAAAAAGTTCAAAGCCAGCCTTGGAAATTTAGTGAGACTCTGTCTCAAAATAAAATAAGAAAGGGGCTAAGGATATAGCTCAGTGGTAGAGCACTTGACTAGCACATGGGAGGCCCTGAGTTCAATCCCCAATACTGCAAAACGAGCAAACAAAAAACTCATATCTTACTCTGAGCCTGATGAGTATAACTTTCCCAACCTACATCATGTTGAAAGAGTAAAAGGAACTGCTCTTAGTAGGTAGAAGCAAATCCACTGTTCACTGAGAGCAAAAGAGGAAATAGAATAACTTGAAAAAGTAGGTATTTAGTGCAGTGGCAAAAACCAAACACATTCCTGAGTTCTCACAACTCAGAGCACTAGTAATGTGAAAATGAATTGGTTAAATGAAGGCCTTTTGCCCACCATTTTAAAAGGGAAGGGTAGGTATAATCCAATGTGCATGGATTTCTATCTAACTCAGTTCTGTCCTGGCTCTTGATGGGATTTGCTTAATTTATTAAATCCCTCAACTATGATAGTAAAGGCCTTTCTGCATTTTGTATAGGAAGTCAGGGAGATGGGAGGGATACCTGCAGGGGAAAGTTGGTCCCTCTCCTGGGATACTTGGCCTGTGTCTCTCCCCTGTGCCAGCCATTCCTGGCTTGGGGCTCTGCAGAGTTCAGCCCAGCCCCCCCCTTCCAGTGACCTGGTCTCCTCTCTCCCTCGCCTGCCCGCCTTGCCCAGCCTGGGCTCTTGGTGGGGGTCCCCGGAATGGTGAAGGGGCTACATGAAGCTCATCAGCTCTATGGCAGGTAACGACTCTCCCCTGGGGACCAGGGGCCCCTGCCTGCATCTCTCCTTGGGTGGCCTTCTCCTGCCTTCCTTGATTCTTCCCTTCCCAACTCCCCCTCCT
>PVHX01011334.1:0-64785 GCA_004024805.1 Geosciurus inauris | reverse complement strand
ATTTCCTTCTTTTTATACAGAAGTCGTGTTTACTGTTATACATAAAAACACGTTAGTGAAAAGGGCTTTGCTGCTCCCCTGTGCTGTAGGAACGGCCGCGACTGCCAGGAGCTGTGATCTTTGTGTCCAGGTGGCTGGGTCCCGTCCCCCACTCTTCCTGCTGTCCTGGGCACAGAGGAGCCAGGCCTCTCAGGAAGGGTCAGTGTGGCTGTGCAATGCACCAAGTGTCTTTGGGATGACAGGAGAGTCCAGGCCAGGCTCTGGGTCCTGAGGAGGAAGCTGTGTCTCCTCACTGTGGTCCTGTGTCCTGGCACAGTCTGGGGACCAGCCCAGAGGAGGTCCTGTCCAGAATCCTGACCAGGGCTGCCTTGCCCCCTACTGGCTGTCCCATGGATTGTGTCCAGTGGCCTCAAAAGAGCGGAGTCCCTGCCAGCATGTGGCCCTCCCTGCTGTCCAGCTGGGCTATGCACCCTGGACGCTGCTCAGGACCAGTGATGGCAGGCACTTGGGTTAGTAGATGTTGGGAGTGACAATCAGCCCTGGCTCAGGGTGGCCGAGCCTGCAGCCTGCTGAGGGGCGGATCTTGTCAGGACAGCAGCACCACGGGGGTCACCAGGCTCCTTCCGGCAGGCAGGGTGGACGTACGTGAGGAGGATGTCGAGGACCAGAGAGGCCTTGTCCCTTCTGTCTAAAAACACATCTGTGCTGGGTGCCAGGCCGGCAGGTGCAGGCCAGTGGGAGCCTCCTGGCAGGCGGCTGAGACCCGTCGTCAAGCTGGGCCTGGCTAGCGTCTGCCTCTCTGCTGCAGTGGCCACTTCTCCTCTGGCTGAATGGATGGCTGACCCCACTCACGGCTCATGTGTGAGACATGAGAAGAATGAACATTTTTAGAATCTCCAGAGGTAGTTAAAACCTAGCCAGTGCATGTCCCCTGGCAGGAATTAGCTGGGTGGTGACTGGGCAGGGGGTGTGGCGGAGGAGCTGGGTCACTGTGGGCTCGTCTTTCGTCTCTGGTGAGCAGAGCTCTCTGCTTCCTGGTGTCATGTCCTGGGCTGCTTTCTTCCTCCATGCCCACGAGCTGCTCCCTCACCTTGGGCCCTGAGCTGTGGGGATGGCCGTCCATGGACTGCACCTCTGAAACTTCCTCCTGAAATTGGTTCTTGTCAGGTCTTCCGGCCTCAGCCATGCAAAGCTGACTGCAATGCCCAGTAAAGCACAGTCGCTCCAGTAATCCCGCGGGGATTCTGACGGGCAGCTGCGAGAGGCTGGGACAGCAGGGCCTTCATGGAGACCTCTCTCCGAGTTTGCGCATCTAGACTCACAGATTGCCTCGCCCCTGAACACAGGAGCCTAGCAGCACCCAGCTGATCCAGGCAGGGGCCAGGTTTGGGGCTGCTTCTTGTGGTCACTTTGGGGCTAGACCCGCAGGAGGTCAACACAGGCGAGCCATTCAGCGTGAGTGCTGGGTTGGTGGCACGTGGACACTTTAGGTGGGGGACATAGGATTTCTTTTGGGGGTGTGTGGCTCCACGAAGGGTGGACCCGTGAAGGAGGCTTGGAGGGGCGCCCATCCTGTGGCTCCAAGCAGTCTGTGGCTCCAGGGAGGGGTGTGATGGTTGTGTTTGATCTGCCACACAGAGAGGACCCCAAGCATTCTCAGCAAAGAATCAGAAGCCCCTCCCAGGAGGGCAGAGGTACCGGCACAGCACCGAGAGCACACAGCAGCACCAAGCGCAGCTGGGCAGCACCCTCTCCCTTCAGAGGGTCCTTCAGCTGGACCTGGATGCAGACAGCTACTGCCTGTAATGGCCACACAGGCGTATGGGAGGGTGCAGGCCTGCAGGAGGACAGTCCTCATAGCTCCTGGTGCCCTGGGAGGGGTATGGGGAGCCAGAATGTGAATGGGGGGCTGACCCCACTCACAGCAAACTGTCCCTGTTGGGGAACAGATAGTGGTCTGGGCAAGAGCGTGGGAAGGAAGGCAGGGAGGCAGGGGTGGCCGTCACTGCCTGGTGCTCAGCTGGTCATGGTGCAATGTCCTTCTAGTCTGTGCTGTGTGGGGGCCTCAGCTGGGGCCCTCCAGTCCCCATGCCACCACCAAGAGGTGACCAGCAGTGGTCACTAGGCAGGTCCTGCCTGGAACAATGCTCACCCAACTGCTCATCTTTCTGGTAAGGCCTGTTGAAAGAGGCCCTATTTTAGGGGTCATTGTCACTGACGTGGTGACAGTGTCCAAGTGCAAGGGAAGAAGCAAGGCCTCTGGTGAAATGGCCTTGGTGGATATCACTGGGCAGGCCTGGCTGAGACCAGCTGCGTCACCAGGCCGAGTGTTGTCTGTGGGGTGGACAAGGGAGGCAAGGTTCTGACCATGTGCACGGCTGTCCCCAAGCATCCTCTCAGTGCCTGGCTGCTGTCAGCTCCCGGCAGGGACAAGGCCTTCCATGTTAGTCCTGTTGGAGAATAGCATGGACCTGGGAAGTCCTGTCAGGAGGACCCTGTGAATGTCCTGGGGCTGCTGTGACAGCCACACAGGCGGCTAGAACAACAGCCACTGCACCCTGTCGTTCTGGAGCCAGAGACTGAGAGCAAGTGTGTAGGCCAGTCCACGGGAGAGCTGCCCAGGCTCCTCCCAGGCCTCGAGGCTTCTGGAGGCTCCAGGAATCAGGCCAGCCCAAGGGAGAGCTGCCCAGGCTCTTCCTGGGCCTTGGGGCTTCTGGGAGTTCCAGGAATCAACTCCTCAGCTTTGGCCATGTGGCTCCAGCCTCTGGCTCCATGTACATGTGGCCATCTTCCCTCCGTGATCCTGGGTCCTAATCACTTCTTCTGAGGCCTTTGGTCATATGGGACTCAGTTGGCCCCCAAACTCCAGGGACCTCATCTTAGCTCATCACATCTGCCAAGACCCTGTTTCCACATGAGGGAAGTTCAGAGGTGCTGGGGTCAGGGCTTAAGTCCTGGTTTCAGGGTACAGTTCTTCAATCCTGTAAGCAGAGGCAGTAGAGGGTCATTTGGCTCTGGGTCTGGCCAGCGAGGTCATCGAGGGAAGCCTGTGTCTGGCGGCCACCTGGGGCCAGTGGGAAAGGCCTCGCTGCTCTGTGGGGAGCAGCCTGAGGACAGAGCCAGAGGCCGTGTCTGCAGCTCAGCACCTGAGCGTTGCCTGACCCACTCCTCGTTATCTTGGTTTTTCTGGAGCTGGGCTTTTAGCTCCACCTTCCCGAGAGTGGTTGCTGTCAAGCCATGAGACTCCGTCTCACAGCCCAGCGAGTAGGAAGGAAGGAGGATCCCCAGGTGCCACGGAGGAGGTTCTCACATATGATGAGCTTCAGCACTGTCCGGTTGGCCCCCGCCAGGGCCAAGGGCAGGCGGAGGCCCACGGGAGAGGGGACCATAGTGCAGGGCGAGCTGAGTCAGGGGGGTGCGATATGCAGGGCAGGGGTCTCCTCTCAGCCCAGTCCCTGCCTGCTGGCATCTAGCTGAGTCGCAAATGCTTTGTGGAGACAGGGCAGCCAGGGGGATGGGGCAGAGCTGCCCCGCTGCACACCACATCCATGTCCCTGCCTGAGGTCACAGGGAGGGATTCCTTGGGCGCAGTGTCCTGGTCAGCCGGATCATTCTTGCCTGCCATTTCTGCAGCTGTGCTAGGGCCCCCTGTGCCCCCACGGCCCCTTGGCTGACTCGCCATCCTGCTGTGCGTCTCTTACTCTGGTGTTGGTTATTTTTATTTATTAGCATTCACTCACACAGCGTTCTTAGCTGTTTCAGCTTGAGCTGAGTGACAGTGCAGGAGCCTCCAGCCGTCTCCATTCTTTTATGCTCAGAGTTCATTCTTGGGAGTCCGTGACTCACGGGGCCTGGCCGAGGGCTGGGCTTTGGCATGGGAGGTGCCGGGTGTCAGGGGCTCACAGTCAGTGTGGGCTGAGCCTCTTGTGTTTCCTGGCAGAACATTCTGGAAGCCCTTGCCAGCTCTTCCCTTCTTCCTTTTTCTGACTCACTGACTCTTTAGTGAATTGTCTCTTCCATGTCAGATACTGTTCCCGGCACTGGGTTTACTGGAGAATGAACAGCTGAGGTGGGAAACATTGACCTTGAACAGGGCAGGAAAGGGGCCTGCAGTGGGGGCGGGGCAGGCCGGGGTCCTGGAGAAGCCCAGACCCCGTGGCAGCTGGTCCCACCTAGGATGCCTGACCACGCCAGCTCTTGGCGTACTCTGGTGAGGCTTTGGGGACCATGGGCGATGGGGCCTGCCTGCCCAGGCCCGGGACCCTGAGTCACACTGCTGTAGGTCCCCAGCCCCAGTGAGCCACTCTTGGAGCTAATCGCATGGGTCTCACTGCTCAGCAAATAGCAGCAACTGAAGCCGGATGAGCCCTCCCCAACCCCCGACAGGCCGGTGTCTGCCATCCACACCCCTGACATGCAGGGACATATCACCAAAGCTCTGATGCAGGAGGCCGCCCTTGATGTGAGCAGAGGAGGTGGAAGTCCTCTGTGTTCCCAGCAGCTGCTGGGACAGTGGCATCGTGCTGGAGGGCGGGGCAGGCCAGGGCAGGAGCAGGTGGGCGGGGCCCCTCCAGCACAGCTGCCCTGGGCTGCTGGTGCCCCTAGGCTTGATGGGGAGCAGGTGGGAGGAAGACCCAGAGTGCAGCCCCGGGCTGTTCTTAAGCTTGCCTGCCTTCAGCTTCTCTCAGATTTCAGCAAAAGACCAGGAGCCCCGTGTAGCGGGAGCTGGAATCACCGCCATTCACAGCATGGCTGCACCGTAGGCCCAAGATCATGAGAGGATTTCTACTAATTAGTCTCTGTGGCTCATATTCTCCGTGGGATACCATTCAGGGATCTTTCCTAAACCAACAAAGACATTGTGCATGAGACGACGGCTATCTTTGTTTAACACCATCCCTCCTCATTCAGGGTGAGGGACACATGCCTCGAAAGCCGGCAAACGCGGTGTCCAGGGATCTCCTAGACTGCCCCTTGAGGCACTGCCCTGGGCAGTTCCAGGAGGACCCTGCTGGGGCGGGGGAGACCCTGCGCGTGCACTAAAGGACAGCATGCAGACTTGGCTGGGGGGTCCCGGGAAGTTGTGAAGAGGAGGTCAGCACTGCCTGTCTGGGTGTGGGGTCTCTGCACCCCACTCCTGACCCTTCTTGCTGGGTCTCTGGCCTCTGTGACTGTGGTCTGCTGTGCCCCAAAGCGGTGACTTTCCTGGCACCTGGCACCAGCAGGCTCTGGGACCACCTCCCTCTGCTGCCACCGCCATACCAGCAGCCCCAGCCTGGCAGAAGTGTAAGTGTCACGTGTCAGGTGTAAGAGGGCCTTGGGGCAGGGACTAGCAGGGATGTGGAGGGGGTCTCAGAACAGACCAGAGCTGCAAGGCAAGATCTGAACACCAACCAGGCTTGCGTGCAGCTCCAGAGAGAGGACTGGGAAGTGCTGGCCGCCCATCGGGGTGCCTTGCAATGTGGCAGAGCGAGGGCCACAGGCAGAGGCTGAGGGCACTATAGCCTCCCCAAGAATCATCTCCTCAGGACTGGCAGGGGCCTGCCCAGGGCTCAAAGCTCAGCCCCTCAGGTGAGGGCCACTAAGCTGCCGGGACTAGGAGCCCACCTCCAGCTGCCAGGCCGTGGGAGGGAGGGCTGGGCATCAGCAGCTGTGTGAGTCCCGGGCCCGCTGGCAGCTCCGTGCCCCTCTCTGCCTCAACTTCCCTGCTTACGAAAGACAAAGCAATCCCTGCAGCCTAGTGCTGCTTGCCTCTCCCCCTGCCGGAAAGGCCTCGGCTTTCAGAAGCACCTGTCCCCAGCCAGCCGAGTCCTGCAGTGTGAGTCCCAAGTCCTTGTGAGGAGTGTGAGGACCCTTGGGCACCTCCCTGGGAAAGGAGGGGAGCCTGAGCATGCTTGGAGCCTGGCCAGCACCTCTCCAAGGCCCATTCCCAGGCCCCAGCATTCTGCGGGGTCCCCAGTGCTGACGGGCAGCGTCGGGCAGGAGCCGCCGTGGGCGGCACGTGCTACAGGGCAGGCCGTGCCAGGCCAGCTCGGCGAGGCCGTCCCTGCCCCTCGCTTCAAGGAGCTGAAATCTTTGAGGGGACAGACAAGTCCCCAGGCCAAGAACCGCCGACCCACGGTGCACACTGGCACAAGCGTATTGGTACTTATTTGCATCTTAACGCGGAATCAAAAGTGAGAGCGTAAAAGCCCCCGGCCCCGGCCCTCCACCTTCCCTGGGGGCCTCTCCCGTGCAGGCTTCTCCTGACATCCTCAGGTCCCATGCAGCCCGGGCCCTGCCAGGCAGCACCTGGTCAGTTCTCCATGGCCAGGGTGGTGGGCAGAATATGGCCATGAGTGAGGTCCCAGGGGCATGGCCTGTTCACCTCAGTCCAGCCTGTGGGAGCGTTCCATGTGAGTGTGACACAGACACAGGACACCCCAAGTGGTGACCCTTCTCCAGTGTCCCCAGCTGGGTGCTCTGTTCTCCCTGCTGGTTTCAGTGACAGGCAGCTGCTGACTGCGAAGCACCCCTCCACACCAGACAGCGCTAACGCTTGGGTTCTCCAGTGCACGCCTACAGGTTCTCCCACGGCTCTGCTCACCTGTAGAGGCCACAGGGCTCTTCCAGGTGGCCTCCTCTCGCAGGGTCATCTCTCCAGCACCGACACTTTCACTGTGGTCCAAGGACCTTAATCTTGGCCCTTCAGTGTCTCCCTGTCAGCTGAGCCCATGGTGGGGCATCTGTATCTCAGGACAGGTGTGCTGTCCCTCCCTCCCTTGGCCCTGATGCCCTGTTAATGTGTCCAGTGATTGCATCAGGTTTTATTTATTTTTAGTTTTTTGGTACTGGGGATTGAACTCGGGGTGCTCAACCACTGAGCCACATCCCTGGCCCTTTTTTATATTTTATTTAGAGACAGGGTCTCACTGAGTTGCTTAGGGCCTTGCCGTTGCTGAGGCTGGCTTTGAACTCACGATCCTCCTTCCTCAGCCTCCTGAGCTGCTGGGATTAGATGTATGCCACTGCACCCGGCTAGCATCGGGCTTTAATCAGCCAGCGCACTGTGGACACCCGCAGCCCCCTCCAGCCTCCCTCTCTGGGTCCCTGCCTCGTCCTGTCCTTACTCTTCCCCTCTCTGTCCCATCTGGGAGCTGGGCCCATTGTCCAGACTCCACAAAGACTCCTGATCGGCTCCATCCCTCTTACTCTGTCATCCACATGTGTGATGAGGAGGATTTCTGTTGCCACTACCGTGCAGGGCCCAGTGCCTGGTCCACATCCCAACCTGTGCTGAGTGCTTGAGGACCTCATGGTTACCCTAGTGGCCAAGGCCTGGTCCGCAGCTTCTGCCTGTTGACGGAGGCCTGGCCAAGGTCCAGATGCACCAAGCCTCCACCCTTGCCCTGTGACTCTGGGGATGTACAGGGATGTGACACAAAGCAGTGCCTGGCTTTGCCAGACCACCTGCGCCTCATCCTCATCCAGCCAGGCTGCAGGCTCCCTGTGTCCATGTCCACCGAGATCACACCGTTGGCACACATCTAGGTGCCCAGTCCTGGGTCCTGTGCACACCTGGGATGTGCGGCATCTGTCCTCCTGCAGCAGATGCTGCCTGGGCACCGGGGTGCAAAGTGGGCTGAGGCACCGAGCTGCTGTAAACCTGCCAACCATGTAGGGCTGGGGCCACAGGCCAACGTCAGGGGACTCTGCAGCCAGTGGCCTGAGGGAGCTGGGGATGCACATGGGGGCGCTGGCAGCAGGGCAGTGGGCCTTGGAGCCCCTGAGGTAGGAGTGGCCTTCTGGGAGAAGTCAGGTGCCACACTGGATCCCACACTCCCAGCCTCGATGAAGGGACCTCATGACTTGCAAATTTCCATCTTCTAGCTTGTAAGGTTCTAGAAGTTTAGAACTAGACTAAAGCGATGCTGTCTCCCAGGCCTCTTTCTCAGGAGTCACAAGCCCAACCCCTCGGAGGCTGGGGCTATGCTGTGTGTGGGTGGACAGGTGTGCGTCCCCCCAGGTGACAGCTGCTGCAGGAAGACAGAAACGGTGATTAGCGAGCCTCATTAGCAGGGCCTTCAGACAACCCGGGCACCGCAGTGCTGATGAAAGCCTCTTCCTCCACTCCCGGGGCAGGCGGGGCAGGAGCCATGGCCCAGCAGCAGCTGATGGCGTGCCTCTGGTTCGGTCAGGTGGCCCTTGCCTGGGCTCTGTGGCTGCCCTGGCTCAGGGGCACGGATGGCACTCCATGGTCCTTGCCCCATGCAGTCCTAAGTCAAGCACATTAACGTTTGCGAGATGACTTGCCTTTGGTTTCTGAGTCCGGCCCCTCGGCTCCCCCGGGGCTGTATTCTGGGGCTCACAGCTTCCCAGCCCCACTTCCCAGGAGGGTCTCCAGAGAGGAGATGCAGAGTCGGCTTCCCCCAGGCTGCGATGTGAGGCCAGGTCCTCCCCAGTGCCTGGGGGCAGGTGCTTCTGTCCCACAGAAACAGCCCTGTGCCCCCTCTGCAGCACACTTCTGGGGGCCACTGCCCTTCCAGGGGCCAGTGCACTGCCCCGAGGGTCTCGCAGGTCCCAGCTCTGACCGCCAGCATTCTTGCTGTGGGTAGATGCTCAGCTCTCTGCCGGCCTGCGGGATGCCTGCAGTGGCAGTGCCAGGCCATCAGGGCTACCGTGGGTGTGTCCCCACGGGTCCCACAAGTGAGACCCAGTCTGCCTCTTTGGGAAATGGGCACAGGGTGCTTATCCCTCAGGACCTGCAGGCAGCTTGGGGAAGGGGCTTCCCTGGGGGAAGCAACCAGCCACAGAGCTGGTCAGGAGTGGGCGATGCCGCGAGGAGCCAGGCTCCAGTGGGGACCCACCAGACGGAGCTGGGAAGGACTCCGAGCTCTGGGCACCACAGTGAATACGGCCTTTATGATTTCTGCAAGCACTGCCACCTTGGTTTTCTGAAGTTCTCGTACTTTGTGGCCAAGTTCTGATTAAGCAGAAGCCCAGGCTGTCCAACGTGTGACTTGTCCCCATGCTGGACTATGGCATAGCACAAGGCCCGAGGACCTTTCTAATCCATCGCCCACCCTCCTGGGAGTGCTCCTATACCAGGCAGCTTGTGGGAGGCCCCTGCAGTCTGTCCTTCATGCACACGGAGGACATAGGTGAAGGGGTAGTGTCACTGAGGCCCGAGGGTCAGAAAGTTCAGGCCTTCTTTCTGCCCATCAGACCCTATCCAGGGACTGCAGAAAACCCAGCTGAGACAGGGGTCAGCAGGACCCAGGGACAGGGAGCTACTCAACTATCAAGGACGTGGCTCTGGACCCACACAGGTCAGTGGGGACCCTGAGGAAGCCTGGTGGGCACTGCCCACTGAGCACCTTGCTTGAAAGGGACCCTTCATGGAGTCCCATCTCCTCTGTGGATGCTTGGGTCTCTGTCCATAGTAAGTTGCTTGGTCGTCTGCGTAGCCAAAGCTGTGTTGTGCGGGGAGCGTGAGTTCCTGCGGTCACTCGGGGTGATGGTTCCTGTAGGCCCAGCATGTGGTGACCCTACAATGGAGGGCTCTTGAGGCCCCTTGCCTGGTCCCCACCCTGGCTTCTGCAGGCTATGGGCACAGAGCTGCCATCCCAGATGATGAGTCCCAGGACTGAAATGCAGCTCTGTGGACAGGATCACACATGGACACTCTCTGGGCTTCGTATTTACCTTCTGTTGAATTAGAAAAAGGCTGTCTGTGCGCTTTTCAAAAACGAGGCCTGTAAGCCCCCTACTGGAGCAAGCCCTCATCAGGTGGCCCTGCACCCACCCTTGGGCAATTCCGAGTGGCCCTGTGGCAGGGACGAAGCATGTCTTTGTGGCTCTGAGGGGCCACATGGCCTGTCACAGGTCCTGTGCCACCAGAGTGCAGAAAGACAGCTGTGTTCCATCAGGGGCCTCAGATGGCTGAGAAGGCTGGACTGCCTGCTGCCCACCCCCTCTTGCCCTTCCCCTCCCGACCCCGGGGCCTGTGGGTCCCTCTTACTTATACACATTGCTTCCCTGAGCCCTGTGGAGCCGTGAGGGCCAGAGAAGGGGACGTTCAGAGTTGCCAGCCGCAGGGACAGCGCAGCTGAAGGGCAGTGAGCAGAGTGCTGGCCACAGCTGCCTGCTGACTCACCGGCGCTGTGAGTTCTGCCGCCTGTCTTCAGCGAGCTGTGCTCCTCAGTTCTCTTCCTCTCTTCAGGACGGGGCCGCTGGGCAAGCTCTCTCTACCCACGCTACTCGGGGCCAACGCCTGGTGACTCTCCTCTCTTGCTTCTGACATGGGCTGCTATCAGGGAGGGCTGGCTCAGGAAGGAGGGAGCCCCAGTCCTGACTCAGGCCCTGCCTCCGGCTGGCCAGCCACAGGAGGAGCGGGGCCTGTTCTCTCAGGTCCCCAGCCCACCCGCCAATGCAGCCACTCGTGTCTTCTCCCTGTGTTCCCAGACCAGGCAAGGGAGAGTTGAGTTTATCCTGCAGCAGGCACATGGCCCAGTGTTCTCCCCAGCCAGACACCCAGGCTGAGGATCTAGGACATTCTATAAGTTCAGCTCCCCAGCACCCTGCCCAACACCACCTGAGTCTATACCCACCCCTGCCTCCTCTTATTGACCTGACGCTCTGCACTCTGGCCCGTCCCCCTAACCTGGGCTGCAGAGGGCCCTCAGCCCTGCTTCTCCCCAGGAAGTGGCCACCTGCTGGGCCAGGGTGCCAGCCTTATTGTTGGGTGTCAGGCCTCCAACATCCACCCGGTGGGCCAGGGCTCCGTGGCACCTGGGATTGGCTGCTGGGAAGCAGCACTAAGAGTTGTCAGGGGTCTGGGCACTCAGTTGCTCTGTGGGCTGGGGCAGAGAGTAGTCTCTGAGGAGCACGGGCCTCCAGGAAGACCCTGCGGCTTCACTGTGCTCTTAGCAGGGTGGCCTCCCCAGGCTGAGGCCAGTAGGTGGGAGTCTCTCTTCTTCCCATTTGACTGACAAGCTACCTGGGGTGCCAGAGGTGGGGAGTGAGGTGCATTGCTATGCCTCTGCTGATAACAGGCACCTGTCCCTTCCATCCCCTCACTCCTGGAGGCCCCCAGCCCTGTTGTCCCTGCTGGGGACGTTACACCCCTCCTCTCACAGAATCCCCAGCATCTCCTCTGCAGCCCTGCCTGGCCCTAGGGCCCTTTCTCCTGCCACACCCATGTGACTCTGAGATCCCTCCTCTCTCCCGGAGCTGTGCTTCTCCTGCCTGTATCTGAAAATTCATGCCCATATTTTGACTTCATTATCTCAAAATGGCCCTATTTGGAGTTGGACTTTTCTGATGCTCACAAAACCTGGGAGGTGGTTTTTAATCAGTTGGCTGTGCTACGGCCGCCTCCTCAGAGAAGGGAACAGTCTCCCTTGTTCTCCTGGTTTTTTAATTTTTTAATTTTATTTTTTGCTGAGAACAAGTTAATTTGATCTCCAAGTGTGGGTCGCAAAGCTCTGTGCTCCGCTCTCAGGGGGGTGTGCTCAGCTCTTTCCCTGTGTCCCCGGAGCTCACGGGCGCTGGCCTGGGCCTGCAAGCCAGGCCTCCCTTCTGCCGTGGCTGCTCGAGTCCTGGTCCCACATGTGGTTATTTATCCAGCATCTGTTTAAGGGACATCTACACTGTCAGGTCCAACCTCGGGACACATGGAGGTCAGTGCGTAGTGGCCTCTGCCCTGGAGCACTTGGTGGGCAGCTGTGTCCCTACCCACCTGGCCGTACTTCCATCTGTTTATCCAGCCACTTATCCATTCATCCATCTGTCTATCCATCCGCTCTTCCACCCACTCATCTCCCATCTAGCTGCCCATCCACCCATTTATCTGTCCATCCATCCACATTTTGGATGCTCTTTCTGTGGCAGCCACCGAGAGCAGCGGTCCCAAGCAGACTGGGGTGGCACCATGAATGCTCATTCCAGGAGCTGCTGGGCAAGCCCGCCACTGTGCCTGGGATGGAGACTGCAGGGTGGTGCTGTCCGAGGGCTTCTCTGAGGGACCTGAAGGTGGTGGCAGCCCAGTGTGAAAGCAGGAAGGACTTGTTAGGCGGCTTTAGGCGCAGGGCAGCATTGCCCAGAGCGGCCTGGGGGTCCTCTGCAGCAGGAGCAAGGGCCCTGGGCTGCAGCATGAGGTGGGCTGGGGCCCACCTCCTGGGTCCTCAGTCCTGGTGGAGCAGACCGGGGGAATTTGACAATGGGCTGGACCTCAGATCTTGCAAGCATACCTGCGACCTGGGCCCACTCAGATTCTGGAAGTGTGGGGTCACAGCTGAATACCTGTGACCCTCGGAGCTGGAGCTTGGGGGGTCTCCAGTGCATGCCTGTGGTTGAGAAGGAACCTCAATGGAGCGGCCTTGCCCGGAGGGAGCTGCGTCTGCAGGGCTCGGTCAGGGTGTGGCTTGCACCACTGGAGGCAGCTGGCCCCTGGCCTCTTCTCTCTTTTAGAAGTGAGGCTGAGCAGGGCTGCTGCTCAGTGTTTTTTGAATCACTCCTCCACACACATCTCCACCTCACATCTTCTCTCTCTCCTCCCTTGTCATGAGCAGGAGAAGCCAATAAAATCCTCCCGACCGCGCCCTAGAGCCCTGGAGTATATCTGAACTTGGGCAAAGCGCTCTGCTGCACCTGGCAGGGGGACCCGGAAGCCAAGCGATGATGGTTCTCAAGGTCAGAAACCATAATCCCCGCGGTGCTCTGTATCATAGACAGTTTCTGCCGTCCTCCTCTTTCTGTCCTGGAGGTGAAGGATTCAGGGCAGCACTGAGGGGCTGCTTACAAATGGCGGGCCCTGGGCACCCACAAGGGCCGCGCTCCTGCGCTTACATGTGTGAAAGACAGGACCCTCAGTGGACCCGTTACAGACAGGAAGGTGGGCCGTGTGCAGGACTCTGGAGACCAGGGAGGGGGGAGCCCACCTTTGCCACCCAGAGATGTGCAGGGTAGAGGGGAGGGGCGTGGGGTTGGGGAGAGGCCTCCCAGGCCGTTGGGGACCTGTGCATTATCTATAACTGGTGGCCTGAGTCCACTTCCCATTGCTATAAGGACATACCTGCAGCTGGGCCTTGTATGAAAAGTGGCTCTCGGTTTTGGAGGCTGAGGACAGACGGGTCAGGCAGGCCTGGCTGGTCACCTGGTTGGTCACGTGGGAACATGTAAGAGCAATCACATGAGAAAACAGGAGCCTGGGGCAATGGAGGGGTTGGCCTGCTCTTGTACATCAACCCACCTGGAGACAACTGACTGGGCTTTCAGGAAAACTACCTTGCTCTGCCGAGGACACATCCCCCAGTGTCCTGACCCCCCCACGAGGCCCCTCCTCTCACTGGGCCCAGCATCCAACAACGGAGCCCTTGGGGCACAGACCCGCCCCGTCCATGTTCTGGTTTAGCAGGAACTTTGCTGACCCAGGCCTGGGCAGGACAAGGCCAGGCCATGTTCAGGAGCTCAGAGAAGCCTGACCAGAGTTTGGCCAAGGAGTCTCCCTGGCACCTGCTGTTGGAGGTGGTGAATACCTGCAGGAAGGTGCAGCCAGAGGCGGCTTCCTGGTGAATGCGGGACACACAGTGGTGCAGGGTCTGCCCATCGGCCACCTGCCACGCCATCGCCTGGCCAGGTGGGCAGGGTTGGGCCGATGGCCCTCGAGAGCAGGGTGTGGAGGCACTGGCCTGGACAGCCGGCTGCCTCACCTTGGGTGTGAACAGAGCTCAAGAGTCCTTGGTGTGGACAGGGCCCACTGCCCAGTAGGCCTACCCACGGCAGCAGCCACCTGCAGGGCGGGGTGGAGGACATAAGCATCCTCAGTCTGTACCCTTGCTCTGCTCTGTTGCTGCTGCAGTTACCATCAGGGGAAGGTCTTAGCTCCAGACTGCTCCTGGCGTCTCTAATGACCCAGCATAAGGCCAGCCCACCCCGTGGAAACGTGTTCTGGAAGCCTTGTGGGGTGGCCAAGTGAGCTCCGACTGCAGCTGTTGCCTCTGACCTTGGAGGAGGCCCTGGTGGTGCGGGAGGGCTTGCAGGGCTCCACTAGCTCCCTCGAAGCTGTTGCAGGCACCCCTGCTGCCTGCCCTGCATCGGCTCCCTCAGGTGTCTTGGGAGCAGAGGGTGTCTTGGCCAGGCCCTGGGTAGGTGGTGAAGGGAAGGAGGTCATTTGTTGCCAAGTGCAGGTTGCTGTGAAATTCCCAGGGCTCGGCATGTTTCCTGGAAAGCCCAGGGACAGGTGTGAGGAAGGAATAGGCCAGCGGGCCCCAGCACGCCCCATTTCACCGCATCGGATGCTGGCAGGGCCTCGGCGAAGCATCTGCTGGGCTCCTCCGCAGCCCCGTCAGTAGATCTTTAGCAGACCCGTTGTCTCAGTAGATCTTTGGCAGACCTCATTTTTGGAAAAGTTTTAGGGCAGTGGGGGTGGCCTCCCATACACCCACACCCACGCACCTCTCAGTAGTCAGCACCACAGCTTCTTGCCCTGGTGTGGGCGTTTGGCCCCCTGGGGGAACCCACGTTGCTGGTTTTCAATAACCAAGTCATGAGCGATTTGGAAGTCCTTTTATCCAGTGTCCTTTTGTGCAGGATCCTACCACGTCCAGTCACCGTGCTCCCTGGGCTCCTCCTGGGCTCCTTGGACTGAGTTTCCTGACTTGTGCTGTTTTGATGGTGTTGATGGCTTTGAGTGCTGGCAGGTGTGAGGCAAATCGCTTCCCCATGACTGCGCGGGGCTCTTGGGTGTAGCCCGAGGGATCACGGCGGCTGGGAACTGCCTTTCCCCTCACCTCCGTCCTGGGTCCACAGGGCAATACCCTGACCGCGTGCAGAGGGTGGCACCTGCCAGGTCTCCATGCTGCGGCCACTCTGCCTCTGTCCCCGGTGGTAAGGCCTGGGAGCAGTCACTGTGGGCAGCCTGCGGTTGGGGCCAGCCTTGCCCCCTTAGGTGCGGCCTCCACATAGACTCTGGGAGTCCTTCTGCGTGGGGCTCTTCTCTCCCGTCCCTTGAGTCAGTTGCTACTTTGCATCAGTGTGTTTGTGTAGGTCGTCCTGTGCCTTGGCTGTCACGTGTTACTGGTCCCTTCACTAGCCCTGGGCCTGGGAGTCCGTCTGTCCAGTAGCTCTGCCCTTGGATACACCCGTCCCTATCTTGCTTGGTGTCTGAGCGCTTCCTTACTTTCTGGCACCAGCAGGTACTCTAGGCTCAGCTCAGCTCGGCCGTCTCAGAGGAGCCCTGGTTCCTTTTCTGGTATGTGGTTTTGAAAGCCACTTCACAAGCGGTCAGAGTGCTGTGGCTGCTGGGGTACCTTGCTTCTGAGCCCAGGAGCCAGATCGGGGTACGAGTGCATCCCCCAGCTAGCACATGCTCTGCATTCCTGCTGCACCAAACCTGACCTCATGGGAGACCCAACTCCAGCTGTCACTTGGGGCTGGTGCACGCTCTGTCCCTTGCTTGTCTGTCAACTCCTGCTCAGTAGGGGAGCCTGCTCCAGCTGGGGTCCCTCAGGCTAGGACACATGCACAGCTCTCTACTCCTTGGCAGGTCCCAGGGAAACAGTTTTGCCAGCTCCTGCTGTGCCTGGGGACAGCTGCCTTCGCCCCTGGACTCCACTTGTCCCCAGAGTTCCTCGGGTCAGCCCTCCCCCAGCCCTGGCCACACCATCAGATGCCCGACAGCTCCTCTCCTGGCTCCCAGCCTCCTAAGTGAGTTTTAGAATCTGTGCAGGTTAAGGCCCTTTCTTGTACCTTCCCTGAGCTCTGACCCCCCAGAGGCTGTGTGTCCACTGTGACAGCGTCCTCGTACGGGGCAGTCTTGCTGCCCTAAACTGCCCTGGGCGGCTCCCTTTCATCTCTCCTCCTGTCCCAGACCCTGAGTGCTTGCCGATCTTCTGACTTGGAGTAGTTTTCTCCTGTCTGGAATGTTGCATGGTTGGGTCCCTAAGGGTCCCTTACCAGACTGGCTCCTCCCCTTCCCCACGCACCAGGCTCCTCCTCCTCAGCCTCGGGGCCTGAGAGCCTTTTCTTCTTATTGAGTGCAGATGCTACACTTCGTTTCTGCATTGGCTTGCTGAAGGTCCTGGTTGCTTCCAGGTAGATCTGCTATACATTCTGTGCAATATTTTGTGCATGGGAACTTTTCAAACCAGCTTTGGACCCGGGGGATGAAAGTGTGCTTAGCTCTGTACCGTCCTGTGTCCCAGCAGTGAGTCAGGGTTCCTGCCGCTCTGCATTCTTCTGGCATTTAATATTTGGGGGGTTTAGGAGTTTAGTCATTGTAATAGGAGCGTGGTGGTCAATGGGTCTTTTAATTCGAAATTTCCTGGGGGAAGACTGATGTGGAGCTCTTTTCTGTGCCAGTTTTTGCTGATGGTTCTGTTGCCCCCTTGTTAACTGGGTCGTCTCTGTTCCAGCAGTTGGGTTCTAAGCGCTCCCTCCCCCATTTTGTACATGAGTCTTCATCAGATATGTGGTTTGCAAATACCGTCTCCCAGGCTCTGGCTGGTCTTGCCGTTCCCTTAGCAGTATCTTTGCAGAGCAGATGTTTCTAATGTTAGTGGAGTCTAATTTATCACACTTTTTCTTTCATGGATTATGCATTTGGTGTTTTATCTAGAAACTCATCGCCAAATCTAAAATCTCATAGATTTTTCTCCTGAGAGAAGTATTGTGTTATTGTGTTTTATATTTAGGTTTTGATCAGTTTCTAGTTACTTTTTGAGAAGGGTGTGAGGCCTATTTCTAGATTCTTCTCCTCCCTTTTTCCATCCTCCTGGTGGCTCCAGCACCTCTTTGTCAGGCTCCAACTCCTCCCTGGGGCCTGAGCGTGGGCAGCCAGTGTGTTCAGGATGTCCGTGGGGCTCCTGCGGATCCTGGCTTCCTGTGACCCAGGAGGACACATGCCAAGGCTGGAGAAAAGACTGCATTCCCTCGGCATCCACTACGCAACCTGAGAACCCAACAATGGATGGACCTTTCTGAAAGATCCGTCTGTTCTGAACCTTCCTGGACCTCCTGGACTTGGGTCCTCCGAGGCAGGAGTCTGCAGAGTGACACTTGGTGCACTGTGGGAAGCTTCTCCATCACTGTCCCCTGCAGTCAGCACATGCAGAGTCACTGCAGGTCCCAGGCACAGAGGTAGCTTTACCAGCTGAGGATGTGAAACTGTCCCTGGAGAGCTGGGTGCGGGCAGGGCAGTCCCCAGGTGGCTGCAGATAGACATCCCGAGTGCTGTTGTTGGTTTCCCCAAATCCTCACCTCGGCCCTAGCACTGGACACTCCCACCCATGAGCCACAAGAACAGGAAGGCAGGAGAGTCCATAGCAGAATAGAAATTGCAGGCTTGCTGCCTGGGTGCTCATGGTGTCTGTCCCTGGTCTCCTCCCCAGACCTAGCCAAACAAGGCCGTGGGCACCCTGTGTAGCACTAGGGCGGGACCCTGAGCCCCTGCCCCTCACCAGTATTGGTGTGGACACAGCGGGTGAGGGGAGGGGCAGCCACTGGCCTGGTGCTGCCACTGAGCTGCTGTTAGCAGCTCACATTGGCCCCAGGAGAGTCTGGGTGCTGGTGCCTCTGCAGATGCTCCCAGGGGACCTGCCAGGCAGGTGCACGGACTTACTTTGTTACTCCCACTACCCAGACAGAAAACTTAGCTCAGCATGGAGCCATGACACTGGCCAGGGGCAGCCTGCTGTCCCTGGAGGCTGGCTACAATGGCAAAGGACAGAGAGTGGCAAAGAAGTCCTGGGTAGGTCTGAAGGCCCAGGTGGTGTCCTTGGGTAGCCGTTGGTTTGGGAGGTGGCTCCCAGTGGCCAGAGGGAGAGGGGTCATTTGTCAGCACACATCACCTTGTCCTGACTCAGCACTGGCCCAGGCAAGGCTCCCTAGGCCTAAGGGAGCCCAGCATGCCAACCACTCCAGCTCCCAAGTCCTGCTGCTCTCTAGGTCCTTGATGCTCTGCCTTCAGAGTGTCCCTTCACCTCCCTCCCCCAGGACTCCTGCACCCTGTTCCATCCACCTTGGCCCCGCTGACCACCTGCCTGTAGCAGCCTTCCCCCACCAGCCTGTGTGAGCTCCCCGCAGCTGGGAGAGCGGTCAGCAAGGAAGAGCAGGCTGGGACTTACACCCCGGGTAGCCCTAGGACGCTCACCACCCTGCCTCCCCGAGGGACACCTGGAGCTCAACATTCCCGGGGTGCCCCAAGCTGGTCAAGCCTGGAGGAGTGACCGCGGGACCCTGTGCCCTGCTCGGAGTCGGAGTTGGGAAGACAGTCCCAGTGGGCATTCCGGGCCCCCTAGCGGGGCTTCTTTCCATGACAGCCACTGCTGGTAGCCTCCTGTCCTGGCCAACACTCGGGAAACGCCACATGTCTATGTTGTTGCCAGATGTTGCTCGTGCTCTGTGTCCCCAAGGGTGAGGGGTTCCATTAATTAGTAGACAGCACAGCCGGCAGTGCCCGGGCCAGGAGGCCAAGAGGCCCAAGGTGCTGAGCACCCAGTGTCCGTCCAGGTCCTTGGAAAGTAACCTACAGAGGGATCCCATCCAGGGTCTGCAGAAAACTCGACTGCTTGGCCAAGTGGGAGGCCTTTGCCTGTCAGGATGGCCCTGCAAGACTGTCCCTAAGCCCAGCCCTGAAGGAGAAGTGGGTGTGGACAGCCCGTCCTGATGCTCACACTGGAGCCTTGTGAGGAGGGCCACTCAGCACGGAGGCCCTGCCCGCCAGGCTGTGCCTCCAGGCAGCCCTTCTGGCACCCTGAGGAGTGCTCTGCTGCCCGGGGTCTTGGCCCTTGCTGCTGCCAGTCGCGTAGTCACTCTGTTCCTTATCCCTAGTGCTCAGATGTGGTTTGAGACACATGGATCCTGTTGGATTGAGGCAGGATGTGTTTTGGAAAGCTGGGAGCCACCACGCATGCGTACGTCCCCCTGCCCCACCCCTGGGCCCTGGGCCAAGTTTGGTCTTCCTGCTGGCTGGCCGTGGCAGCCACCCCACGTCCTGTGGAACACCTTGAGTGTGGAATGGAAGATTCTGGACTCTCACCCTTCTCCATTCCCTCAGAGCAGCTGCACCTTGGCAGAGTGTGCAGAGCACTGGGCAGATCCTGCTGAGCTGTCACCTCTGCTCTAAAGCCTGTCCCCTCCTTCAGGCCCCAGGAGTGCCTGGGGAACCTCGGAGGCCCGGGACCCCCAGGTTATCCTGAGCACTGTGCAAGGAATTGTCCTTGTGGGCCACAGGGCGGAAAGCTAACTTGACCTGGGCGGGAGAATAAGCAGGGCAGGGCAGGTGTGACCAGGACCTGCGTCTGCTGCTGAGACCCACAGCCGATGCCAGGCCTTCTAGAGGGCTCTGTGTGCAGAACATGCTGGGCTCTTCTGGACTGAGGAGGGTTTACTGATTGACTGACCCCACCTTGTCTGACGTCGTTGCTAGGCACTCGTGCTGACCAGCAGGGCACACTGCTGGGAGGGGTGGGGACATTCTAAGAAAGATGGCCCTCCCATTAACACGGCACCTAGGGACTGGCGCTAGCTGTTACCCACGGCCTCTGGCTTGTGCCAGCTGGTTGCTGGTTCCCAGGCCTCTGTGGACACTGCTGGGAGGAGGGCAGCCACACGCCCTTCATTGACCTTTGTGAAGTTCTAAACCAGGGTGTGATTGCGAGTTTATGATGTTGTGCCAATAGCGTTCCAGGCCAGCTGGGATGGGCCCTGGGGCCACTGGACCCGGCCAGGCAGGCAGTGCCTCATTAATATGCACATTAATGGTATAATTGACTGGTGGCCAGCTGGACAGGGCTGAGGCGCTTAGCCAAGGACGTCTCAGCGCAGCCCTGGCTGCTTGGAGGAGAACAATAAAAGTGCCGCATCCTCGTCACCGTCCCGCCATAAAGGGCCAGCATATCAGCAGCAGAGCAGGGCTGTGAGGCCAGTGCTGGAGACCCTGGACCTCCAGTCCCTGGACTGATAAATCCCAGGCTCCCTGTGCTGGTGAGGGATACACAGAGCTCAGGCTGGTCCGGTGGGCAGCGACGCTGGGTTCATTTTGGTTTTGGACTTGAAGCCAGCCTGCCAGGCCGAGGGTCGAGCTCACGGGGAGCCCTGCACTGGCCTGCTGTGCTTAGATAATCCCTGTTCCAGGAGTATAAGGCTCCAGGCCAGAGAGCAGCCTGTGGGCCTGTGCTTGGGGTAGTGAGTGGAGTCCACTCCGGAGGGTCTGGCCTCATCGCCCTGTTCTGCCCGCCCCCAGGGAGGAGCTGCCCAGCCAGGTAAGAGGTCACACCTGTGGCTCCCTCAGGTTTAGCTTCTCTGTAAGGTCAAGAGAGCCCAGCTGCTGCAGACAAGGTCTGGGATGAGCTGGCACCTGCTGGGAGGGTAGGGGAGCCCACGGCAACTTCCAGGGTCCTGGCCTACTCTGCCTAGCCAGGCCAGGCGTGGGGCAGGTCATCCCTGCATGCCAGGTCTGAGCAGAGGCAGCTCCCGTGGCTGCAGGAACAGACAGCTACACGCACAGTCCTGCAGGTCAGAAGCCTGGCTGGGTCTGGCTCTGCTCAGGTCATGGTGGGCACTTTCCAGAGGCTTGGGGAAGACCCCTTCCTCCCTTCCCAGCTTCCTAAGGCCTCAGTCCCTGGGCTTCTGGTTCTTCCTCCAGCTCTGCAGGCATCACCTCGTGCCCTGCTCCCAGCTCCCCCTCTTGTCCTTTGCAGTCAGACCTCCCTGTGCCCCTCAGAGAACCCCTGGGATTCCATGGGGCCACAGGGCTACCTCTTACTGCAGACAGGAATCCTTGTCCTGTACGGAAGGAGGCACACTCTGTCTTGGAGGGAGAGCTTGAGTGTGGGGACTGTCCCCGCCCTGCACACCGGGAGCTGTTGGTAACTGCCCCCAAGCTGCTCCCCTTTCCTTTCCACAAGGTCGGGGAGGAAGTAGCTCTGGGCTGCCAGTGTGTGCTTGGGCCCCACTCTTGGGGGGACAGGTGGTAATGGGGAGGGCGTGGGGCACAGGTGCCACCCTGCTCCCCTCGTGCGTGGTACACAGGGCAGTCAGGGACGTGGGGGTCCTTTAGGGCTCGCAGCCCCGCCCACCCCTCCTGCCGTTCTGTCCTTCCCTCCTGCAGGGTCTCCCAGCCTCTGCCCATGTGCGCTTTGTCCTGAGCCTGTGGCCAGGAGGCGCTGGCCAAGGGGTGTCTGCGTGGAGTGGGCACACTTGGTGCGTTGTTTCTCCAGCAAAGGAGAAGAGTATTTCTGACCCCAGGAGGGGCCCTAAGGAGCCATCATCCCACAATAGGGTGAAGTGCAGCCCCTGAGCTGTTCCAGCCGGTCCTGTCCTGGGCCCTGAACAATGGCAGGACATGGCACTGTTCCTGGCACGGCCTGATGCATTCAAATAAACTCCATCCCTGGAGCCCAGAGAGGCAGGTGCCTGGTGTTGCAGGCCAGCCGAGCATCAGGTGAAGCAGCAGGTTACTGACCGCGGGTGGGCCTCTGACAGGGCCAGGGGATGAGAGCTGCGGTGAGAGGTCCGTCACTGTCAGGGAGGGCAAGGCCGGGATTGGAAAGCTCCCACTGGGGACAGGTGCTCAGAGGGGGCAAAGGCCAGGCCATGCAGGGACCCTGTGTCTGGAGTCCCCTCCACCTCCTGAGGACCCATGTGGGGACCCACACCTGGCAGCTCACATGGTGCTGGCCTGGCCGCTGCAGGCGTGCCCTCACTCTCTCCTGGGCAGCCCTTCTCGTGCTGCCTGTGGGCTGGAAGGACTGAGAGGGTGGTGGCGAGGAGCTGGAGCTTCACTGCAGACGCTTCTCTTGTTCTGGGAGATCTTCACAGCCCACAGCGGCGTGGCCACAGCCTCTGCTCCGGGTTCCTGTGGCCCCTCCACCTGCTCTTCTTCCACTCTTGGGGAGCTGGCTGAGCAGCACGGGCAGAGCTGCGGGTTCTGCTGACACCCCTACCCCTGCAGAGCTGCTGGGGAGGCCGAGGTCATCCTGGGGGCAGGGCTTGGAAAGCAGCAGGCCCTGGGGAGGTCACCGTGCCGCCTTGGGCAACTGGGGCCCTTGAGGGGGCACACAGGGCCCTCCTTGATGTAGAGCCCCATGGGACAAGTCCTGGGGCTGCTTGGGTGCTTGTCTGTGACCACACAAATGTGTGGTGGGGTGTGTGCATGAATGCACACTGTGGTGGGCTGAGTGTGTAGGCCTGTGAGTGTACAGGTGGCCTCTGTGCAGGTAGTGTGTGTGTGCAGGTGGTGTGGTGTGTGTGCAGGTGGCGTGTGTGCAGGTGGTGTGTTTGCAGGTAGTGTGGTGTGTGTGCAGGTAGTGTGGTGTGTGTGCAGGTAGTGTGCTGTGTGTGCAGGTGGTGTGTGTGGGTGTGTGCATGCATGTGCATCCTGGCTTGGCACCTTGCTGGGCATGCCTTGGCACAGGCCTGCTGGGCTGCACATGAACTCATGTGCAAACCCTGTGTCTCTGGGTGACCCTCAAAGGCCTGGGGTCAGTCGAGTTGACTTCTGGGCTCCTCAGCCTGTGAACCAGGCAGGGGCATGCTCTTGCAGTCACAGATGTCCCCGTCCTGGGTGAGACTTCAGGAGTACAGGCTGCTCTCCAGAACCAGACACAGAGGGCCAACCTGCAGCTCTGACCCTGCGCCTGCCCCAGGTCCTCTAATCAGGTGCACCTTACCCAGACTGGAGCTGCATCAGCCTGGGCAGGGGAGTCCTGGAGAGCCTCCTTTGGGTCTGCAGGTCACACTGGCTGGGAGTTGGATGGCACTGGTACTGGCCCTGTGCTCGGTTATGGAGCCCACAGGGCTGGCTGGGCTGCTGTCTTCTGCTGCTTGCTTCCTGCACATCCTTCTCTCCTGACCTGAGCAGGCACTTCCAAGAAGGCTGAGTGGCTCACAGGGCTGAGATCTGACCTCTGCCTAAGGGGAGAGCTCAGAGGGAGTCTGCCCTATGCCAGAGCCCCCAGGTCCTCTCCTCCAGGAGAGGCTGGGCCTGGGGTTTTGCACCCCTGCCCGGAAGGCCAGGGCTGGGCATGCTCCTGCATGGGCAGCTAGGCTGGGCCACATGCCCAAGGCCAGGTGACCAGGTCCTCTAGAGGAGGCCCCTCTGCACATCCTGGTCTTGTGCAGCTTTGTCATCTCAGGCACAACACACAGAGGTAATCCTCATCCCCACAACCATTCCACGGCAGTTTGCATGATCTACTGCACTTCCTTAATAGGCTCTGATGGAGATTCAGCTACTAGGATTTAATGGAAACTCGATTTCATTATCACCCAAATATTGAGACTTTAATACTTCAGCAGATCTTAAAGACCACCTTTCCTGTGCTTTTAATCCTTGCACACTGTGTCTGTAGGATCAGGGATAAGGCTCAACATTAGCACTGCATTGTGAGCACGGGGCAGAGAAGTGTTGGGTGTCTCTGGTGTCACCCTGGCGTCTGGTACTGTGGAGGAAGGTGCTGGTGTGCGTTGCTGTGTCACCTCGAGGCCACCTCTGCTAGTAGCAGGGCCCTGGCCACCTCTAAGCCCTGGGCATTCCCACCACACCCATGGCGGGTTCCCTGAGTCGGCTGGGCACGAGGCCAGTGGGATGGGCAGGCGCCTGGCCGAGCCTCTGCTTCCCAGAGTGTCAGGAGGGAGGGTCACTGCCCAAGGAGGACCCTCCCAGTGTAGTGCGGGACCAGCAGGCCCTAGGGCAGGGCTCCTGGACCCTTGTGGACCCCCTGCCCCTCCTGGACTCCCTGCCCCTTTGATGCAGGCAGCATAGGCAGATAGGCAAGGCCAGGTAGCCAGCTGGCTCAGTGACCCCTGGGACGGCTGCAGGAAGGGTGAGTGACTTGAGTCCCTTAGAGCTGACTCCTGGGGTCTCCTGTGCACCCTCTCACTCTTGCTGTGCCTGGCAACAGTGCCTTGCCTGAGGGACATCTGGGAGGGGGGCGTGGTGCCTGTGTGGAGGCCGTGTGCAGGCCGGGAGTGGCCTGAACATGCATGTGTGCGTCTGTGTGTCAACACGCTCAGTGTGCCTGGGCCAGGAGGCCAACGAGGGCCAGGCATGGGTCTCGGCCGCCCCTGCTGGGAGGGAGCCGTTCCTGCTGCCCCTCCAGGCCTATCCGCGCCTCCCTCCTGTCTCCTGGCTTCAGGCCACGTTAGCCAGTTCGCCTGGGCAGAATGGAAGCAGCTGTCCTCCCGTCTCCTGGCTGCACTCTGGTCTGCGTGGCGGCCGTCCGTGCCTTTGCCTCGGCTGTTGCCTGCCGGCCTCGGTCCGGCCTTGGTGACGCGCCTAAGTTCCGCCTTCCCTGGGCTGTTAAAAATTTATAATACCCCCTCCCGCCTGCCCGCGCTTGTGTTTATACTGTGTGTGGTGACCTTGTGGTGATGGGGAGAAGCGCTCGCGGCCCCCTCTGCCAGCTCCACAGGCTCTAGATGCCCCTGCAGCTCTCTGAGCCGTCCCCTCCCGCCCGCACCAGCCAGCGGATCCCACGCTGGCCGAGTTGCTCCTTAGGCCTTTTTTCTGATCTTGCGGGGAACTTGCTCTCCTGGTGACTCTTTGAAGACAGTCGCACACACTGCTGTGCTGCCCTGCTCCAAGGAGCGCACAGCAGGGACGTTGCTCTGGGCCTCGGGCTCTAATAAAACCCACAACACTGGGGAAAGCCCTACTGCAAGGGTACCAGGGGCAAGGAATGGGCCAGGCGGCCGACCCAGGACCGAGCCCACCCTGTAGCCTGGGAGCTGAGCATTGCAGCCCAAAGCAGAGCTGCCCCGTCACGGGGCTCAGTAGGTACAAGCTCAAGGACAAAGCCTGGGCTGAAGGATGGGGAGGCGTGGAGGCCCAGATGGCCTCATCACCTAGCCTGGGTGTTTGTGTTTAACACATCTCGTGACAGTGCAGTCCCACAGATGTCCCCCCTTGTATCAAGGTGACCAGCATGACCATGGGATTCCTTTCTTTGCCAGAGCTGCAGACTTTTCCCACTCTGTCCCTTTGGGTCCCTGTCCTGGAATCTGTCTGGAGGTGGCCTGGAGCCAGGGGTGGGTGCTTTGGGGCTCTGGAGAGGTGGAGTCTTGCTACTGCCCTGGGTGACACTGATGGTCCTTTGGCTGGGTGTGGGAGGGGGATAGTGTACTGGGCACTGAGGACAGCTGGCACCCAACTTTCTTCATGCTGTCTTCAGGCTTCCTGGTGGTGAGTTAAAACCGTGGTGTCCACCACCCTCCTCTCCTCCCCTAGGACAAAATTGCTCCTCTGCACCTGCCCTGGGGCTGGGTTCTCTACCCTGGCATCTGTCCTCACCTCCAGGAAGGCGGCTGGCCTTTTGGTTTCTGAATGGATGTTATGAGAACATCTTAACTGAAATCCGCTTCCCACAGCCCAAAACAGTGCTGCCTCACAAGAGTCTGTCATGGGCCCAGAACACAGGCAGTAAGTCCCTGACCTCTCTGGCCTTGGGCACCTGGAGACTCCTGTGCCACTGACTCAATGGGCTCTCTGCTGAGCTGAGGCCAGCTCTCTGGAGCTCTGCCCTCTCATGGGTGCAAGGCTGGTCTAGGTGTGAAAGGTGGTGGTGCCTGAGCGTCCTTCCTCCACCCTCTCCAGGCCCCGGGCCTCCACAGCTGCCCTCAGTATCACACGCAGACAAGTTCCTCTTGCTGCCCACCATGTCTGTGTCCTGTCTCTCCCAGCTCCTGGAGCAGGCCTCCCAGGCCAGCCCAGAGGCAATGCCCCATGCGTGGGCCCAGAGGACTGAGGACACAGTCATGTGCCCCATCCTGTGCCCTTGGCTGACCTGGGAGCACCTTTCCTCAGAATACCCTAGAGGGGTCCCAGGTGGCCTTATCTCTCCCTCTGGGCACCTCCCCTGACCCTCTTCTGAGTGTGCTGGAGCCATTGGCCAGCTCTGGTGGCCGCCATGGGCCCTAGGACCCTGCTGGCCCCTGGGCTCCGTGGCCGTGTTTTCGTCCTCCCCGGAACACCACACTGACATTTATGATTGTTAAATGCCGTCCCCTCGTCTGTGCCTGTCAAAGTCATTTGGAATCTTTATTCTGTCATCCATCAGATCAGACATCCTCCCGGATTTATGTCATGGCCCCACTGGATTAATGGCTCCTCCGTGTCCCCAGGTGGAGGGGGAGCTGCCCCGGGGGCCGGCCCCGCTCCTGGCTGACCCCCAGGGCCTCCTCCCTCGGGAGGCGTGGGGCGCTGGCTGTGGAGGGACCACCCTTTGTTGCACCGACTGGAGCCCTTGGCTGGCCCGGCCACCAGCACGCTGCCCAGGTGCAACTGCCCTGCCGCCCAGCACCCAGCCCTGGGAAGGGGTTGGCACAATGTGCCATCAGGACACTCTCTGGTCCTTCCAGCAAACTGGGCTGGCCAGGTGGTGTGGCCCTTACCTTGGGACTGCTGGGCATTCTGAGGGGCCTGTCCCTTCCACTCAGCCTGCTGTTCCAGGGCCTGGCCATCTTCCTGGACAGTGCTGCCTCTCAGCAAAAGAGGGATGCTGGAGTGGCCTGGTGCCCACGGACACAGACTGTCCTTCCCAACATGGCCCTCCAGGACCCTGGACACCAGGGAGTGCCCAAGGCTGTATGTGACTCTGGGAATTTCATGTGCACCTCTCTATGGTGGCCTGTTGCTCGTCTGGGGTCCCAGTTGTGTTCTGCTGGGTGTGTGTTGTGACCTCAGTGAGGTATTTCTGTAAAACTGTGGTAGCCTGGCCTTGTGGAAATGTGGGGCTAGGGGTGTGTGAGGCAGAGGTGGAGATGCCTGTGCCCCAGGGCCTTTTCTTAGGGTGGACGTCCATCTGAGGCTGGGGCCATTGTGTCACTATGGGTCAGTCTGCCCTATGGAAGGGGATGTCCACCCATCTGATGCTGGGGCCGTGGCATCATAGTGGGTCAGTCTGTCCTATGGGCAGGCATCTGTCCATCTTGGGCTGGGGCTGTGGCGTCACTGTGGGTCAGTCTGCCTTATGGGGAGGCATGTATCCATCTTAGGCTGGGGCCGTGGTGTCACTCTGCCCTGTGGTGTCCCACGTCCATCCATCTGGTGCTGGGCCATGGCGTCACCATGGGTCACTGTGCCGTATGGGGTGTGTGTCTGTCCTGGCTGGGGTGGGGGCCTCACCCTGGCACTCTGACGTGGCAGCAGCCACAGTGGCTATTGGGGCCCCTGATGCCCTGGGGCTGGCAGACACGCTGGCTTTGCTGTCTTCCGCCTGGCACCGAGCCTTGGCCTGAGCCCTGTTGGGCGTGGCCTGCTGCTGGGCTCCTCTGCATCAGGACACCCGCTGCTCAGTCAGGACAGCACTGCTCCCAAGCCCAGATGCCTGGGCATTCACTGTGCCCCTGCTTTAGGCCACCCACCTGATTCCTGTCCTGGAGCTTCGCCTTGGCCCCTGCCCCAGAGTGTGGCGCCGTCCCCAGGGCCCTGTGGGGCCCCCACTGTGTCAGTCCTGTTCTCATGGCCATTGAGGGTCTGAATCCACAGACGGCTAAGTGAGGCCCCAGGGGTGGTGGTGGGCTCAGTGTTTGTCCCTCCAGTCCTCTTGGGTCAGTCCCACTCATCCCAAGGGCAGCCTAGCCCAGCCGTGGAGGATGGTCACTGTATAGTAGGCAGAGGCCAGGGGACAAGAGGGTGGTCAGGCGTCTCCCTGGAGGAGGGGTTGCTGGGCCAGGCAACCTGGGAGAGGGTGGCCAGGGCCGCCGCTGGGCTCTTCTGGGAGCTCGAGACAAGTCCTAGGCCCCTCACGAGCTGCCGGTCAAACAGCTGGGGATGCTCCACGTCCCTCAGGCAGAGCACACGCCCCACAGGTGGGATTCCAGGCCTGCACCCCCACCAGTGGGATTCCAGGTTGGAAGCCCCCCTATTTTCAACAGATTCTGGGCTATTATTGGTTGATGGGTGCACATGTTGACTTGGGGCCCAAAGTGGCCAACTGGGGATCGGGGTCCGGGCTGATGTGGTCCACTTATGATGAAGCCCCTTGGTGGGCCTCCAGGCAGTAGACCTGCCGTCGTGTAGGAAGAGTGGCCGCCCTGGAGGAGGCCCTGGGCTGACGGACAGCCTGTCAGAAGCAGAGTGGGCAGAGGGCCCCAGGCGAGCGGGTGTGCTGGGGCATGTGGGAGGACGCAGCCTGCGTCAGACTGACCATGGGAAATGCTGTCACTCTCAGAGCCGCCAGGTCTGTGGCACTGTGTGGCAAGAAAACTGACATCCTGTCCTGGCACCTCCCCTAGGACACGTGCCAGTGTGGGCCCATGGCAGAGGAGCCTGGGGAGGGGGCTGCCTGGTCCACAGGCACCCTCACCATCACAGCTTCTGAGGGACAAGGGCACAAGTCGCCAGCTGCTGGCTGAGGGCCACCCTGGAGTCCCCCCAGAGGAGAACACAGGCTTTGGAGGGCCGTTGACTTACACAGGTGACTGATGCACAGGCCCAGGGGCAGGGGTGTGCAGTTAGTGGCCAGGCCTGGGGCAGGGATCATGGTCTCCTCCACTTAGTGGTTTCCCCAGCACTGCCCACAGTCTGCTCTGCCCAGACGCCTGTTCACCCGCAGGCACGGGGCAGGTGCTAACTGGTGCTCCGAGGAGCGTCCCATCGTCCGAGGGAGCGTCTGATCATCCCACCTCCCCTCAAGTTTCTTCTTCTTGCTGATTTACGTGTTTGCTTGTTTGTTTTGTCTGCTTTTTAAAGCAGGGTGTAATTTCCTGACTAAGTTGCTGGTGTGAGTTACAATCACAGCCTGCAGGGAGGCGGTGTGGCCAGGGACTGGAGTTGTGCTGTCACAGTGGTCTCAGCAGTGCAACGTGGGTGGGTCAGAGTCCTGGGGCACCCTGCAGGTGTGCATCCGTCCGGGCCACAGGAGCCTCAGGCGCCTGTGCATGACTGGGCAGCACCCTGCCTGGGCTCCACGTCTGGCCACCTTGGACAGCTCCCCTGAGCCCTGCCCTGCACTGTGGGCAGACCAGGCTGGGCTGGCCTGTCTGGCATACCCTGGGGATAACCTGTGCCTCTTGGGTCACACTCCAAGAGGCACAGTGCTTGGACACTCCCCAGAGCACAGGGTGCCCTGCCCACTGCAGGTCATTGGCATGCCTGATGCTTGCTCTGGTCCAGGCCTGGGGCTGGGCAGGGGACCCTGAGGGAACAGGTAGTGGCAAGGGGATGCAGTGTGGCAGGGTGTCTGCTTGACAGCTGCAGGGGAGCTGTGTGGTGAGAATGGCTTCCTGGGCTGCAGACACAGCCACCGGAGCAGTGGGGACCACTGCTGTGCTGCCCCCTCGTCCTGCCCGCATCCGGCCATCCCTGCTGGGGTCAGCTGCACATCGTTTTGTTGCCCAGAGCCTCTGCATGTGCCCCCAGTGAGGCACTCCGCTGGGCAGCGGGGACCCTGTGCAGGCATCCGCAAGGTGCCGTCTCCCTAGGGCCGCGAGCAGTGGGACTCACTGTGCGCTCCTGGGTAGGAGCGAGGACGTGTGTCAGGGAGGCGGAGCTGTGTGGGGGAGGGCCAGTCTCCCGTCCTACAGCCTGAGTGGCCCCGGCTGTCTGTAGGCCAGTCTGTCCTGGGGCCTGTTGCTGGTAGCTGCCCACATGTTAGAGGCAGCGGCGACCTGAAGGGCGGACTCCACTGGAGGCCGCCGGCAGCTCCCTGCGCTCCCCTGAGGTGCCTGCCTCAGCCCTGGGAGAGACGCACGTCCCCGGGGCCAGGAGATGAGTGCAGGGTGCAGAGAGTGGGGAAGTGACTGGAGTCAGTGCCTTCGTGAGACACGGGTCCCTGGTCTGGACCTGAAACGGATCGGAGCCACACCTGCCTGGGTGTGCCTGGGTGTGCCTGCAGGCGCCTGCCCGGTGCGCGTGGGCTCGTGGCCTGTGTACCGCGCTGGTGTGTGCCGTGTGGTCTGCTCTGCGTCACCTGCTGGGCTGTAGCATGTGGGGTCCATGCCTGGGTGCCACTGTTGTCTGTGCACGTGTGACCTGTGAGCATGTGTGGACATGCACCGGCCTTCAGGAAGGCAGCGGGAATCTGGCCTCCTGGCACAGATGGCACAGCTGGGTGCCCACGCTCCCATCTGCACCCAGGCAGGGTGGTGGCTCCTCCCTGGCAGTGTGGACACTTCACACAGGGCTTTAGCATAGCTGAGAGGGTCTGGCTTGCTTTCTGACCCTAAGATGTCACATCCTGAGGGTGGCAGGCTGGCACCTGGGGACGGAGATGGAGGGACTAGGCTTGGTTTCAGGACCCTCTGCTCTGCAATCAGAGTCCCTTCTGTCAAATCCCGGCATGTGTGTTGGGGTGGGGAGGCAGCTGCTTCCTCCTGACTTGGCCCTTTCATTTCCGGCGTGGCTGAGACGGGGCACGTTTAATTTCCTGTCTTCTGTGGCAGAGCTGCCTGAAAACCAGGGTGTGTGCAGAACACAGGCCGCTGGTGTGGCCAATGCCTGGATGTGATAATGCTCTCTGGGCGTCTTTCTCAGTAGTTTTACATGTCCCCTTGAAGCCAGGCCTCCCTGCCCGGTGCCCTGCACTGGTCATGTTGGGCTTCTCTGCAGGTGGGCACCGTGTGGGCCTCCGGCTGTGGGACTAGGTCGGCTGGTCTGGCATTATCCAGGCTATGGCCGTTGACCTACAACTCCTTCTCTCTTGCAGGTCAGCTGGCCGCTGGCACCTGTGAGATTGTGACCCTGGATCGTGACAGCAGCCAGCCTCGGAGGACGATCGCCCGGCAGACGGCTCGCTGTGCGTGCAGAAAGGGGCAAATCGCAGGCACCACGAGAGCTCGGCCCGCCTGTGTGGATGGTAAGGCCAGCCCGGGCAGCACCTCTGGGTGCTGAGCATAGCGTCGCCAAGGGCTGCTGTGGGAGCCAAGCGTTGCCCTGGTGGAGCCTGCTCCAGGATGTACACCCAAGGTCCGATGCTGGCTGGACAGGCATGGCCTGGGCCAGCACATCTAGCATGATCGCACTGTGAGCCGCTCACTGTGTGCTTACTGAGGGGCTGTGGGTGGCAGGGACCCAAGTCACTGGGCCCTTGGCGTTGCTGCAGGCAAAGGAAGGACCACAGAGGTGGTCCATGTGGCATGTGGTCTGGTAGCTGGATGGCACAGTCTGCTGGGTGCCCACTACATCTGCACACAGGTAGCTCTGCCTAAGGCTAGCAGAGGGGATGTGGACCCTTCGCCTTTGGTTCTGGCTGGGATCCAGCACCATGAGCCCTGGACTTGGTAGAAGCAGCAGGGCCCCCCTCCATGGGCTCTGAAGAGGGGCATGTGGGCTCTACAGTCTAGTGTCATTAGCCTCCTGAGACACCCCTGCAGTTCAGCTGCCTGTGAGATGCATCCTGTTCCAATCCTTGCTGAACTGATACTCAGTGGGGGTGCTGGGCAGGGAGGGGACCCTAAGACAACTATCTCTGAAAACATAACCACAGAGGGTCTTTAGGGGAAGAAGGTCTATGCCATTGCCCTGGTGGCTTGTATATGGTATCTGGCCATTGGTGGAAGAGGTCGCTGTGAGTCAGAAGGTGTTGTCCACCCCTGCTGGGTCAGGACCAGGGTATATAGAGGCCAGGCACTGGAGCCAGGTCAGAGCCTACCTGGGGTTACCTCCTCTGGGGCCAGTGTGGGCCTGGCCAGCAGTAGCTGAGTGTCAATCCAAGTGGCCTTGAGTGAGTGACCCCACCTTGGAAGCAGTGGGGGCCTTGGTTCCAGGCACAGAAACATGACCACAGCCCAGGAAAGGGGTCAGGTCCCCTGTGGGGAGGGCTGTGAGGCCACCTCATGGAGTGGAAAAGAGCCAGGATCCCCAGGTGATGAGTGTGGACTTGAGCTGCTGGGGTCCCGAGAGTCAGGCCTGGAGCTGGGATCCAGGCGGGGTATGTGGCTGGGCCAGTAGGAAGCCCTGTCTGAGCCAGGGCTGGAGGATGGGATGGGCCTGTGAGGGTCTCAGGTAGACTCTGGGGCAGCCTCATGCTCTCACATCATGCTGGGAAGAGGCCCAGGGAGGTGGTCCCAGGGAGGTCAGGGGTCCTGCCGGGGTCACTCAGAGCTGATTTGGTCCTGTGTTTCTGGTCTGGATCGGGCCTCTCTTCCCCAACAGCCTCTGCACAGGCTTCTGCCTCCTGGTTCAGATTTTGCCACTTGGTCCCGGAGGCAGGGGCACACACCTCGCTTATGTTCCGGGTCTGTAGTATGGGGTCCAGGTTGTGTTGAAGTGCAGCATACGAAGGAGAAAGGACAGCAGGCTGAGCACAGAAGGCTGCGTCGGGTGGAGAGGCTGCCTTGGCACTCAGATGCCATCAGAACACAGGAAGGTATCCCAACAAGCCAAGTCATGTCCATTGTGACGATCTGTTTCCCCCAGCTAGGAAGGGCCCTCCAGGAAGAGACCAGCAGAGCTCATGAGCAGGAGGCTGGGGATGGGGCTGACTGGATCCCAAGTACCCTTCTGGTGTCACTCATACGATGTGCTGGGACTCTCCAGAGACTTGGCCAAGTTGTGAGTCTGCCCTGGACTGAGGCAGGGACTTCCAGCCCCACTGGACACCTGTCAGAAGGGAGGACAGAGAGGGCCTTGGACTTCTGGCTAGAGGGAGCAGGCCCAGCCAGGCTTCAGCCTATACTCTCGCGGCCTTTGATACCCAGTGCAGCTTCTGGGCTGAGGGGTCTGCACAGGTCTGGCTAGTGGGGTCCTCACCCAGAGACCCCAGGCGCCCAGGAAGAAACATCCTATGGGGCTCACTGAACTTCCTGACCTCCTTCAATGCTGTCCCCGGGCCCCATGGCCACCTGCACTTCTTTTGCCAGCCCAGAGAGGCACTGGGGTGTGTGGAGGGCACTCTGAGGCTGTGGGGATGTGGCGGAGCCTGTTGGCCAGTGGTGGAGTGATCTGGCACATCTGCTTGACCTGCTCAGAGGGCTGGGCCACTGGAGCAGCATTTCCGGCCTCACTGAAGACGTGCCAGTTCACATCCACACAGGACGTCCTAGTGAACAACCTGGTGGGCAGGTACCTGGATCCTGGCACTCAGCCTGCCCAGCCTAGTTCCCAAAGAGGCCGCCATCTTGCTGGCAGTGAGCTGAGTGGACTCTCACTGTGTCCTGCCCTCTCTGCCGTCTGTAACTGGGACCCGTGCGCACGTGGTGGCGAGGAGGCCTTCTTGGTTGACATTGATTGATTCTTCCCAGGATGGAGCGAGAGAGGCGGCAGGGAGCTCGCAGCTCAGTTCTTCCCCTTCTCTCATTACCTCCACAAGCCTGGGGAGACTGGGGGTCAGGACTGATTACTAATTGAATCTGGGTCTGCTCATCTGAAACCATGTCCATGTCCCTCTCCCCAGGAGCCTCCCAGTGCCTCAGGAGCCGGGTCCTAGAGACCCAAATTAAACCCTCACCACTTTCAAGGGAGGCCAAACAAATTAGTTAGCTGGTGTTTTCTGCACAGTGGGCATTTTCCAAGCTGCCGTCTAATTTAATTTTTGCTTTTCTATTTCCTTGCTCTGTGTGCATAATAAGTTTCCTTGCGTGCGATTGTGTCTGCTGAAGGAAACTCTTGCCTTGTTGGGTCTGGTGGAGCCGCATGCAAGCAGGTTTCACCTGGGGTGGTTTGTGCTGACCCTGATGTGTCCTGTGAATGCAGGAGCAAGAGCTGCGGGGCAGAGCTGCCTCTCTGCACTTGTTTTCTTTCCAGTCGGCTTTTTAGTTGTTCATCACTTTTCTCATTCAGATTAGGAGTATGCTCATGGGTGCAGGGCTGTGTGGGAGGCTGACTCTCAAAACGCCCCATCTGCAGAATCCTGCGGGGTGGTGGGTGCTGGAGTTGAGCCACTGGCTGCCTGACCTTGCAAAGCTGTGGCCCAGGGGAGCTTCTGAGTGGGTATTGAGGGGAGACAAGGAGCTCACCAGAAGAACTTTCCTCTGTGGAAGAAGGGGACTGAAAATGAGAGGGGACCTTCCAGGCTTCAGCCTCCCTGCCCTAGTCTGTGAATGGAAGCATTTCTGAGTAACCAGTCCCCAGCACTGTGACCCTGTGCACCCACTTGAGAATTGCTCCAACTTACAGAGCCATCAGGGAGAGGGCAGTGAGAGCTAAGGGGTGCCCTGCTGCAGGACTTCCCACCCTCACTAATGTCAGCAACAGAACCTCCCCTAGGGCTGCCTTCTCTCCAGGGCACCGTGGCAGGCTGGGTGGAGGCCCCTGATGAGCTCACTGCCGCTGTCAATGATCTGAGTCTCCTGTCCCATCAGCAGAAGCATGTGTGGTCCTGAGCACTCCTGTGAGCAGTGCAGAGGCCCTCGCTGGTGCTGACATGTCACACGGTGCCCACTGTCCCTCTTGCTGAAGCAGGACCTGTTCATAGAGGAGCCCCACCTGTAAGCCAAGCTCTCGTGAAAATCCTTTGGGAGAAATCAGGATGGCAACCTGGCACCAGGTGGGGCAGAGAAAGCAGAGATGGTGGGTTTTGAAGTAGTTCTGCCCAGGACAGTGGAGGGTCACCTGAGGAGGCAACCGTGGACTCCAGGCCCAGGGCCCAGGCAGTGGTCCCTGGGAGCCTTGTGGAAGGAGGGCAGGCTGGTAATGGGTGCATCACACAGACCTGTCATGAGGGCTGCAGCTGACCACAGTGCTGGAGGACGCCCAGGACTCTAGACAGGTGCCAGATAGTGAGAGCTCCCTCCCTGCATGGCCGGCAGCTGCTCCACCCAGGAGGTTCTTGGAAGACCCTGCAGGACCTGCCTGCTAACCTGATTGAGCCATGTCACCTGCATAGATGATCATGGATGTCTGTACTTTCATGTTGGAGCTCAAAGCAGACTTTGGTCTCTTGGCCCAGAGTTCCAGTCCAGAGCTCCAGCTCCAGCCTCTGCTCACCAGCTGGTGCCAGGGCAGAGCCCTTGTCTGCCCTGCAGGTGGGATAACAGCTGTGCGTTCTCAAGCTCTCAGAGCATGAGATGAGGCACACTGTGCAGAGGCCCTTCATAAAGTGGCCCCTGCATACCCAACCTGTGTCTCTGCACCCTCTCATTCTGCAGAGACACAGGTCCTGGCAACCCCTGGGACATATGCTGCAGCTGTGGGGAATGCTGGGGAATGAGGGCAGGGGTGCTTGTCTGGGATGTGGGTGTGTGGGTAGCTGCTGCAGTTCTGGGTGAGCATGGGGTCCCCTTGTCAGGGAAGAAGTCGATCCAGAAGTAGATGTGAGGAACCGAGAGTACAGAAATAAACCCTCGCTTACACAGGAAGCCGACTTTCCACCAGTCTGCCAAAGATGATTCAAAGAGGAAGAAGTAGTCTTTTCAACAACTGGCAGTGGGGCAAATAGATGTTCACACACAGAGGAATAAAGCCGGACCCCTACCTCACACCATGTGCAAAAGGCACTTCAGAATGGATCAGAGACCGAGATGTCAAGGGTTAAATCTTTAAAACTTTTAGGAAAAACAAAAAACAACCTTGGGCCTGGCCAAAGATTCTCAGATATGACACCAAAAACAACAGCAGTAAATAAAGGCAGATAGGCTGGAACTCATCACAGTGGACATCTGTGCCTCGACCACCGGGGAAGTCAAGGAAGTCCACGGAGTGGGAAGAAATGGAATGGCAGCTCCTGAATGGTTTTCATGGAGCCGTTGTGGTCCACTGGGGAGTGGAAACAGCCCGAGTGCCAGCAGCACACAAGTGGGTAACAGAAGGTGGCCCGTCCACTAATGGCCATCCCCCAGCCATGCTGCGACATGGGTGGGCCTTGGCAGCAGGACACTGAGTGAAAGGAGCCAGACCCCAGGGCCACACGTGATTCTGTGGCCATGAGATGCCAGACAGGCCACTCCAGAGACAGAAGGTGGGTCAGAGGCTGCCGGCTGGGACGGGACGTAGTGCGAGACAGGGCTTGTTCATGGCTGATGAAGAGGTGCTAAAGCCAGCCCATCAGTGATCAGCCTTGACAATGGTCACCCAGGGCTGCTGCAGGGCGGGCCCAGAGAGGGGGAGGGTCCTACATGCCTGCCCCAAACGGTGGCATTTTGGAGAAGGTGGGCCAGGCTCCTGATGGTCTTTCAGTTGACAGTTGCAGTGGTGTCCCCAGCCAGGTCGTGGGTCTGGATGTCCTTGGGCCCTCCCTGCGTGGGTTCCTGCTCGCAGCACACTGCCCCTAGTGCCAGCATAGCTCGGCAGGGGCGGCGGGCAGCCACACTCAGCGTGGGCAGTCAGTTTGCACATTCTGTGCCGCAGCGGCCTCTCTGCTCCTGAGCGCGTGCCTGGGAGAGGCGTGTGTTGTAAACTCTCGGGAACTGGAGGGATGCCTGGGGACTGCTGGCGCCTCTCTGCCTTCCAAGCACATCCGTCATTTCTGCAACTGCCCGGATCCAGATGGAGCTGAAATGCTCTGTGCGTCGCGCCCCTCAGCTGCGTGCGGCGGGGTGGGGACAGGGAGGTGCCGGCCTGTCTGAAGTGCCCCGATTCCACAGGATGCAAAGTCGTGCCACCTCACCAAGGAGCCCACTTCAGCAGGTGCTGGGGCAGCAGCCGCTGGCACCAGTCCACAGTGCCTCCTGCAGCCCAGCTCAAGGGTGTCTCTGGACGACTGTAGAGGAACCGTGTGGCCTGCCCAGCGATGGCTACGGCCACAGGGGGTTGACAGTCCCTTTGCTTCCTCAGAGTTTGCCTTTGCTGGATAGAAAAGTCATTCTCTGTCAACATCTTCCTCGGATCCTTCCAGATCTTGCTGGGAAACCACACAGCATCCCAGTGGCTACTTGACATTTAGTTGCAGAGCAGAGGGCAGCTGGGGCTGGTGGGTGAATGGCTCCCTCTCTGGGTGCTGAGGGGAGCAGGCTGGGGACAGCAGAGCAAACGGGGCTTAGTCTTCCACATGGCTGTCATTTTGGGGCCTTTGGAACTGGGAGGGCAGGACGGGCCATCTCCTTGTACAGGTCCCTCCCTCCCAGGAGTGAGGTGCCTTCCTGCGGGCCTTGGAACACAAGGTCCCTGTGCCAGCCACCTATTCTTACTCAGGGGCCTCCCAAATGAGGAGGGTCACCTTGTGGGCTGAGCTGGCCTTGGTCAGGCTGTTTGCTCTCCTGGGGTCCCAGGGAAGATGACCTCCAATGTCCCCTCTATCTCTCTGGGCCAGGTTTGCAGCTCCCAGTCACGCTCAGCTGCTGCGTGTCTGCTCTGATCTGGAAAAGCCACCATCTCTCAGCCCTGCCCATGGGGAGTGGGGTCTGCTCTCTAGGGCAATGGCTTACAGGGCCCTGATGGGGGTGGCAGGCCCTGCTCTGTGGGGCTCCTGTGTCGTGTGGATCAGGACGGAAAGAGTCCCGGGTCCTGGACAGGGTGACCCCAGGCTGCCCCTCATGGCCCTCTTCCACATGAGGTTCCCGAGCTCCCCCTCCCAACCTGATGACTCCAGCAGATTTGGATGGGCTTTTATTAGTTTGGGGGAATTCTGTCACCGGGCAGCTGGGTAGGATTTTAGTTTAACACTAGTGACCACCTGGCGCAGAGGGAAAGGAAGTGAGCAGGGCTGGAGGAGTTTCAGTGTCAGGATGACCTTGTTCTGATCTCACGGCAGGGCCAGATGCAGCCTGACGCGGCCCCAGGACACCCTGCTTCTCCCCATAGCCTGGCAGCAGCGCCGAAGAGCAGCAGGACAGCTGTGTGGGGCAGGCCTCTGGGGACAGGCTCCTGGGGAACAGGCCCAGGCCCAGCCTGCAGAGTGTGAGGACCTGGCTATGGCTGGACAGGTGGCACCACAGCCTAGGGCTGGGCACAGTGACCAGGGAAGGCAAGTTCTACCTGTCATCACCCCAGATCCCCTCTGTGAGTGAGTGGCCATGCCAGGCCTGCACCAGCCTGACCCTCCGTTGCTCCCTGAGAGGAGGTGGGCCCTGCAGGATAGCAGGACACAGTGGCCGAGGCCTCCCTCCTGGTACGTGTTTATACTTAGAGAAGAGAGCGCCGCCTTTCTATTTCTCCAAGTTGGTTTTGTGCTGCTCACTCCTCCCCCCCAAAAAAATACCTGCACCTGAGCAATTTAGGAAGAAGGGAAGTTCGCTTCCTCAGAGTTCTGGGGGCCCGGAAGCCAGGCTGTGTCTGCTGAGGGCCGCACGCTCCGGAGGAGGGAACACTGGGTCCCCACGTGGCAGGGGGGTGGCAGGCACAGAGGGGCCTCGCCCTTCAAGAGCAGCAGGAGCCTGCCCATGAGCACGCAGCCCTCCAGCCAGTGCCTGCCTTGTGCTGGGGCCTGCTTCCCAAGTGTGGACCTCGGGGAGTTTCAGCACAGCAGTTTGGTGCAGCTGTGAGGCCTGCACAGGCCCCTGGGCTCTCTGGGCCACGGTAAAGCAGTGGCGCGGTGTGTGGGAGGCACGGCCCTGCCTGACTGCCTGCAGCTAAGCAGCCGCCCCGCTCCAGCCTGCTGGACTCACTCGCCACTCACTGGGGCCCTCACTGGCTACTGAGAGCCACAGGCTGGCCGGGACCATGAGCTGACTGGCAAACACAGCCAATATTAAAAATCAATTACACAGACTTTCCTGTAAATGAATTATTAAAAGAAAGGTGCCCTCTGAACACACCCGGAGGGAAGAAGAGCAGAGTGACCTCAACTCAAGCCAAAGAAAGGAGAGCAACAAAGGTCAGGGTGGAAGTAAATGGAGTTGAGAACAGAAAGAGGATGAAAGGCGGGTACCCCCACACCACGCATGCTGTTTCAGAGACGGATGTGATTGGCAGCTCTTTAGTGCGAACGAAAGCAGGGCAGGAGGCAGTGGGAGGACAGGGCCCGGGCTATGCAATCGGAACTAGGAGGGAGCATGACCGCCCACTTACAGTCAAGAGGACCAAATGCAAAACTGTAGGCAACTACCTGCCAACACACCAGCTGACGTAGAGGAGGCGGGCTCGTTCCTGGAGAGACGCAACCTCCAAAACTGACTCAAGAAGAAATAGAGGCCGAGTGGAACTAGAGCAGGAAAATCACTGAATTAGTAACCAGAGCTCCCCAAGGACCAGATGGCTTCTCCAGCGAATCACACAAACATGTAAAGAATTGACACCAGTCCTTCTCAGGCTCTGCCAAAACCTGGGAGAGTCGTGCCCTCACTACAGGACTGGTACTACCCCAAGCCTGGGAGCATCAGCAGGCACATCAGGAGAGAACTGCAGACCCTAGGTGTGCAGACAAGAGGCTCAACCCAACAGCAAGCCGCATCCAGTAGTGAGCACACCAGGCACCACACACTAGAGCCTCCTGGAATTCACCCCAAGGATGCAAGCTTGGTTCAGCATGAAGATCAATCAGTGTAATACGCACTGCTAGCCAACTGCAGAAGAGCTCAGTGGGAGAGGTCGCCTAGGAAGTGTGAGGCCCTGGGTTCCATCTCCAGCACCACAAAACAAAACAAAAACTAAATAAAATTTTTTTTAATTTTAAAAATTAAAAACTTGGTAATCCAAGTGCATGATTAAGCCAGTAGGTGGGCAAACATTTGACATACTCCAGCAGCCTTTCATGGTAAAAACTCTCCACCAACCAGGATCAAGAACACGTCCACCACATGACTGAGGGCATCGCTAAACCCACAGCCAGCACCATGTGCAGCAGTGGAAGATTGGATGTGGTGCCTGTGGGATCAGGAGCAAGGCAAGGTGTCCTCCATCAGTCAGCTTTCCACCACTGTGACCAAAATACCTGAGGGAACCCATGAGGACGGTTTATTTGGGCTCAGAGCTTCAGAGGCTTAGTCCCTGGTCAGCCGTCTCCACTTCTCCATGAGGCAGGACATCGTGGTGGAGGAAGCTGCTCAGCTCAGGGCCACCAGGAAGCAGAGAGAGCTTAAGGACAAGGAGCCAGGGTAAAATAATCCCAAGGGCATGACCCCAGTGACCTACTTCCTCCAGCTGCCCCACCTGCCTGGCTACCACCCCACAGTCCTTTCAAATTATTAATCCATCAGGTTAGGATTCATGTGCTGATGAGATTATGGCTCTTCTAACCCATAATTTTTCCTCTGAATATTCGTGCATCACCTCACACAGGAGCTGTTTGGGGGGACGATCCACACCATAGCACCCTCTCTTGCCATTTTTGTTTAACCCAGTCCTGGAGGTTCTAGCCAGGGCAAGAAAAAGAAATGAGAGTCATCTCAACTGGAATGCAAGGAGTAAAGCTGTCCCTGTTCACAGAAGATGGGATTTCTGCAAAGGAAATCTTAAGGAACGCCCCACCCACCCGAGCCTTCAGGGCAAATGAGCACATTCAGCAAATTCCAGGATCTGAGGTCAATACAAGAAAGCCAGGTGCATGGGCTACAGTGGTCCCTCATGTGTAGAGGACATCATTTAGAAATCGCATTTACAATAGCATCAAACACAGCGATGCTCGGCAACACATGCAAACAGAAGAGATGAAGACTCGTCCCTGACCCTCTGGGGCAGAGCTGAGGGTCCAGCACGGGAGCCCTGTCCCAGCCCAGGCCAGCTCTTTGGCCCTTCCCTGCTTAGTGTGCTTCTGTCCAGTCTCACAGTACACTTCATCCCAGGGGTGTCCCCTTTCCCCAGCCAGCCCTAGAGCCTGACCAGGATGGGGTGGTCCCCTTCACCAAGCCCGTTGCATGGGTACAGCAAGGCTCTGTGGATGTGTGTTGTTGAACCCTGACACTCTGGGATGTCTGAATGGAGCAGGCTTTCAGGGAGATGTGACGGTAAGCAGAGCCGTCAGATCTGCAGGTCCAGCTGGGTCACAGCGGGAAGGACAGGGCTGCCGCAGCTCTTGTATCTGAGCAGTGCCTGTCAGGTGCTTGATGATACTTGACGTGTCCAGTGCACTCTGTGCTAATGACGCCACCCCCCACCATTGCATCTTAATCAGCATCTGGGAATAATCGGCAGTAGCAAGAAATAGCTTTTAAAAAAATCTTTAAGGAAATTCTCTCCAGAAACTGAGAACTGATGGGTACATGTGTGGTGGCAGCCTGCGCGTCCTCACTGAGGCCCTCCACAGGGACACTCGCCCCAGTTGTCAGAGAGGGTGTGCAGGGCCTGCAGGTTGCCACAGAGTGGCAAGCTGAGTCTGTCCTGTTCCACTGCTGTCACTCAGGGCTCCCAGTGCCCCTTGCAGGGTGAGAGTACACATCCTGCCCCCACCATGTGCCCATGGCCTCCATCGGGGGTTCTAGTGACCCACTGAGGACAAGGACCGCAGCAGGCCCAGCATAGAGACGGGAGATTCTCTTGCTAATCTTGGAGAGATGACCATTGCCCTGTCACCCTGGAGAGGAGGCTGCCAGGGTGCCAGCTCCACAGCTCCTGCCTGTCTGGGTGGAGTAGAAATGTGGGTGACTGCACATCTCCAGAGCACAGCCGCCTGACTTGGGGTGACAGGGCTTGGCTAACAGTAAATGACAGCCAGCACACATGGGGCCCCACCCCACCCAACCCTACTCTTTACTGGAGGCTTTAAATGGATCACCCCTTTATGTTTTCACAAATTCCCACTGAGGGAGACACTGCTGTTCCCTTGGAGGTGATCCAGGCCACAAGCCTGGAAATGGAGCCATGGCCGCCTGGAACTTTCCACACATACAGCTAGAAGGTGGGTGTCCCAGGGTGTAAGTGCCACAGAGAAAACTGCCCTTCCTTCCTGGAAATGACCCTGCAGCTCTGAGCTGGCCCAGACCTGCAATACTGGTGTGCAAAGTGAGAAAGGATGGGTACATGTCCTCAGATGGTCTCTGTGAGGCTGAGTCCAGGAGGAGATGCAGGAAAACTGGACTCTGCAGGTCATTCCTACTCAGCAGATCCAGATTTCTTCCTTTGGGGACATCTGAACAAGACAGTGGTGTGGGTGGAGGGGGCTCCAGGTCAAGGATCCTTCCTGAAGGAGACAGCAACCCTAACCTAGCTGTGTGTGATCCTTGCTCTCCAAGCTGTGTGATGTCCATGGGGTTGGTGCTAGGCCTGGGCCTGGGAAGGCCTCCCTCCCTGGCCTGTGTGTCTACAGGCTTTGCTGTGTGACTGCTGAGGGCTGGCACTGCCCACCACAGCCAGTGTCCCTCCACCTTCCTCGGGTGGACCCTTCTTTGATAAGAAGTCCTCATGCTGTCTTTGATGTTATACGAGGTTGCAGACAAAATTAAGTAGCATGATGAAAAACAAATCAAAGCCAGGAAAACTTTAGAAGAAACTATTTTATTTTGATCTTTGAGGCTGCTTTGATAATGTAACATGGGTTCAGTGGGGAATGGACCTGACCCCTCATTTTCCCTTCTCCCATTACTTTTGGGGGCACCTGGCTATGTCTTCTTCCTCTTGCTTCTGGACTCTAGTGCACCTTCTAGGGGCAGGGGATGCTCTCAGCATTGTCCTGCGTGTAGGTCAGCTTTGTACTACTTTGACCAAAATTCCTGACAAGAACAACTTGAAGGAGAGAAAGTTTATTATGTGGTCACAGTTTTAGAGGTTCAGTCCATCGTCGGCTCATTCTCTGGCTGCAGGTTCAAGGTGAGGTAGAGCATCATGGCAGAAAAGCCTGGAAGAGGAAAGCTGCTCAGCTCATGACAGCTAGGAGGCAGAGACAGGCACAAAGAGCAAGAGGAGCCAAGGTCAAAGTATATAACCCCCAAGGCATGGCCCTGGTGACTTACTCCCTCCAGCCATGCCCCACCTGCCTAGTTGCTACCTAGTAATAAATTCAAATTATTAGACCATCAAATGGATTAATCCCGTGATGAGGTTATGGCTCTCATATCCAACTTTAGTATTCTGCCACTGGCTCCCAAAAGCTCCTACTCATGTCAAAATGCAAAATGCATTTAGTGTATCTCCCAAAGTCCCCAGAGTCCTAATAGTTCTAGCATTGCCCTAAAGTGTGAGTCCAAAATCTCCTCTGAGACCAAGGGAAATTCTTGACTGGGAGCTCCTACAAAAATCAAAAGCAAGTTATGTACATCTAATACGTAGTGGCCTAGAGGAAACATTTCCACTCCAAAAGGGAGGACTGGGGTATAGAAGCAGGGATGGGACCAAAACAAGGCTAAAACCTGCTTAGCAAACAAGTTCTGTAGCTGCACATCCAGCATCTGGGGCACATGTTCTCTCTGCGGGGCGTGGGCAGCCTCACCCCTGTGGCCTTGCCCGCTTCAGCACTCATGGTCTCTTTGTAGGCTAACTGTCCATAGCCAACAGTCGTCGTCTCTGCAGACAACCTGCAGCACTGGCACCTCTTAATGCTGGGAGTCTCCACTGCAGCCTTGGCCCACTCTCTCAGCTTTATGCCTCGCCCTCTCGGAGCTGTCTTCGGGGAGTCTGACTGCGCTGCACTTTGCCAGGCCTCCCAGACCTTCCTTTGAAATCCTGGTGGAAGTCTCCATGATCCCCTAATTCTAGCATCCTCCATCCCTGCAGAACTGGCACCATGCCAAGACCTGCTCTCACTGGAGCAGTACCACATGGATGCGGTGGCTTTTGCGTGCCTGGGCAACTGAGCACAATGAAACAAATCCTAGGGAAACGTCTGCTTGTGCCAGCAGGGTGCCCCCAGGCTCTCAGAGTCTTTCTTTCCCACCTTTTAGCCTGGGATGGATTTGGTCTTGTTGATGTGTGAAATGCCCTCAAGCCACCTTTCCTATTGTCTCTAGGCTAATTACTTAGTATCTCTTCAGTGGCTATAATCCCTTCAGTACCACATCTTCCTTGGCCCCAGTTTTACACATTCTTCTGGCCAAATGGCAAGTTTTTCCAGTCTTTCTCTCTGCTTTCTGCTCCTGATCGTCACAGCAAGCCTAGCTAAAAGCTGCCAGAAGTACTTGTGCCACTGCCATGAATGCTATGCTGCCTTGAAATTTCCTCCACCAGATTAATTAATCCATCAATTTTAAATTTAATCTCAGGACATGGACAAGTTCTTTGTAGACAAGTTCTTTGCCAGAATGTAACATGAACGGACTATAGTTCAATTCCCAACTGAGTCCTTGTTCCGCTTTGAAACACCCACACCCCCTCCATGAGCACAGTCTTTACCGTCTGCATACCTGTCAGCTTTCTGACCTTCTGAGCTCCCACCAGAATTGCCCAGTAAGCTCTGCTTATAGCATTCTTTTTCTTCTACATCCTGTACCTAAAAACCCCTACAAACTCATCCCACAAACCAGTTCCAAAGGTTTCTGAACTATGTTGTCTGGTTAGTCAAAACAATGACTCCACTTCTCGGTATCAGTTTCTGTTAGCTTTTTGTTGCTATGACCAAAATACCTGGAAAGAATAATGTATTTTGGCTTCAGAGATTTATTCTGTGGTTGGCTGGCTCCATAGGTCTGGTCCTAAGGTGAGGCAGAACATCTTGGTGAAGGGCAGGAAGGGGGAGCACTGCTCAGATCATGGCAGCCAGGAAGGGAAGAGAGAGAGAGGACACACACACACACATGTGCATGAGGAGCAAGGGAGAAGATATATGATTCCCAAAGCACAGACCAAGTGACCTGCTTCCGCTTCCTCCAGTGCATTCACCTGCCTACAGTTAACCTCTGTAATCCTGTTAACATCCTGTAAACCTATAGATCTTCAGGTGGATCGCAGCCCAGATGTCCCCACTCTGCAGCCCTGTCCCTTCCCAGGAGAACAGGGACAGACTTCACAGGGCATGGGCATTCCAGCCCCCTTCATGGGCCCATAGCCTGTGGTCTTTGATGGCCATGTGGGCAGAAGAAGGACCAGTGAGTCCCTGTCTGGCAGAGGCTAGGATGTGCCTGCCCCAGAGTCTATCATCCAGAGGGAACTTGTGCTTCTCCTGAGAGCTGGATCCACACGGTCAGGATGGTCTCTTTCTGCTAAGCAGAGTGGACAGGTAGATGGAGAACCCCAGGCCCCACATCCTGCTTCAGTGGGAAGACTCTGAGCTTTTATCTTCTTGGGGCCACATTTTGCACAAGGGTCCTCTTGGTGGGCTGTGTTGCCCCCCCTGCCAGGGGCGTCATGCCATGAATCACTAGTGTGGAGCCACACACAGTCCCAAACCCCGTGCTCCCAGGCTGCAGCTGCTATTCTTAGAGGATGGTGACATTCACAGGACTCACCTGCCTGCACGGGAAGCTGAAGGAGGCTGTCGTGTGACCCTGCGTGATGTTGCCTGGGGATGTTCTGTCAGGATCCCCTTGAGGTCAACCTGGCCCTGTTCTGCAGGGCTCAGTGGCCGGGGTCTGTGTGGGAGCAAGTGAAGAAAGGAGGGGCCTCCAGCAAGGTGGATAGCTTCCTGGGAAGCTGCACTTGGTCCTGTGTGGCGGAGCCCAAGCAGGGACAGCAGGGGATGGGGACAAGGACGGAAGGAGGATGAGGATCCCCTGTCTCTGCACACAGGCCACTGTCTACCCGGTCCTTCCAGGCAGCTGTCTGCATCTGAATGGCTCAACAGGTATGCAGGCCCCACGCCCATGTCTGGGAGGAGCCAGCCCAGAGAAAGCCCCGCACCTGCCCAGCCTGGTCACTGCTGCCTAATGGCCTGATTATCCGTCCTGTCCCTTCACACAGGAGATGGGTGTGTACTGCAGTAAGAGGGGCCATTGCCCAGTGCCAGGAGACAGGCCAGGGAGAAGAGAGGAAGCTTTGGAAAAGTTCTAACAAGATTCCATTTCCTGAAATAGCCTCGCTGTGATCGTGATGCATTTGCCGGCTTATTGATTCTGACGTGGGTATTGCATATTAGATATTAAGAGTCTTCCACATTAGCGTCCCCAGCTCTGTGCTTGCTGTCTCCTGTTGATATTTATTTACCTCACGGGCTTCGCTTGAATATTGATGCTCCTCAGGACTCTGGCACTGCATTATAACCCGCCGCCCGTTTAATTCAATTTCTCTCCTATTCTGACTCCCCTGACAAGCTGATGGCTTCTGCCGCCAGGGCTGCAGAGTTTCCCTGGTACGCTTGGGCTGGGCCTTTAGAGGATGAGCCCCAGCACTGGGGCATGCGTCTCGCTCTTGGGACGGGCATCTGCTCCCTGCCAGGATTGGCTGGCTCCTCTCTAGTGTGGACCAGCCAGGCTGAGGGAGACCAAGTATGCAGATGGGCACCCCTGTGGCCCCAAGGTTTGTGTCCTCCCGAAATCTGCGTGTGATTCTGAGCCCCCAGGTGGTGGTGGTAGGAAGGGCTTTGGGAGTGGTGAGGCGCAGGGAGAAGCATCCTATGGAGGAGCCCAGGAGATTCTGACCTTGCCACCATAGTGGGCACAGCTAGAGGGGCCTTCTGCACCTTGACCTTAGACTTCAGCTATCAGGACTGTGAGGATGGAATTGTTAGGAGCCATCTGGTCTCTGGTACTCAGCTGTAGCAGCCTGAATGGACAGAGAGAGGCACTGGATCACCTCCAGACCCTTAGAAAGGAGAATGCAGAGTGGGTCAGCTTGGCGCATGGGGTCATCTGCAGAGAGGCGTGGGGGCCAGCTCAGGCTCCAGGGGCCTGGTCCCCGGCAGCCCCTTTGTGTAGGTCCTTCTTGGTAGACCTTCACTCAGTGCTGTGCCCAGGTGGGGCAGAGCCTGCCAACGACATGGCCAGGCCACCAGGCCACGAGCCATGGCAGCGGGAGTCCACTGGGCTGGCCCGTGACCGAGATCACCCTCTTCAGGACTCCAGGTGGGGTGAGGCAGGGATTCTTGGCATACTTATGGAAACCACCTTTCTCTTGTCCCCAGGGCTGCCTTAGGGTGGTGTCCTTTCTCCCTGGACACTGGGGTCTCACATGACCTAGAGTCAGGACCCACATTGTGCCCTTGGTGATGCCCCCAGGTCAGGCACCCGGCTTCCACTTCCATGTCTCCACCCTCCCACAGGAAGGGGTCAGGCTTGGAGACCTCGAGGGGCTTGATGGTGATGGTATGGCTGGGCTGTGGCAAAGCCCAGATGCTGCCCACAGCTGTCACACACCCCAGGCTGGGCAGCCTCCTTTCTGGGATGACTCCCATTCAGGTTCTTTGAAATGGGAAGAAAAAAATAATGACATGTTCCCCTCCACCACGTCCCCAGGCCTTGCTGATGCTCAGCTCACAAGCAGCCAGTCCCATCTGGTCTGCAGATCCTGCAGGAGTCCCACCCTTAGAAAGATGAGGGTAGACAGTGAGGAGCAGGAGGTGTGGACACTGGCCTGGGTGATGCGTGCAAAGCCTCTCAGAGGGCACTGTGGTCGTGCCCGCGTGACTGCTCTCCAAGCCATGAATGTGCTCAGAGCTGGCTCTCAGCTGGCGCTGCCGGTAATCCTATAATTGGCCGCTAATCGCTGTGTGCACTTTGTGGGCTGGCTGTCCTTAATGGTGATTTTTATGGTAAATAAATGCAGTATTTGTTACAATTCCTTTATCTAGGGCATTTTTCCTCTGAAGAGGTCATGACTGGGTTTACAGAGAAAATTTGGAGTGTTATTTTTAATGAAGGCTTTTGCTGGAGAAATGCTCTGAGTTCAGACAACTCTCGAGGCCCCAGGAGCCAGGTCTTGGGGGCCCTTGACCAGCACACCCACGTCTGCCTTTGCATGGCTGAGCCTGTGGCTGGCCTGCTGTCAGCTCAGAGTCTGGGAAGGCATGGGCCAGGATCAGCCTCAGTCTCCAGCCACCTCTGCCGTGAGGGATGTGTGGGCAGGACCAGGGAGCACAGCCTGCATGGCCTGGGCAGAGTCTAACCCAAGGTCAAAGCTCTTGGCAGCACAGGGAGGATTGAGAAGTCACTGGTTAACGACCCGGCAATTCTGCCATCTCATCAGGATGTAGGAAAATGCTGGGTCGAGGTGATTTGTCACGACCCTGACGGCCAGACGCACCTGCTAAGTTGTATGAGGGCGATTGTACATGATGGAGACCATTATGAACCATAGCTTCTCCGCAGCGGGCTTTATGGGCCCCTGGTGACTTCACTCTGTATAATAAATAAGGCCGGGAAACACCATTTCCAAAGGCCAGCACAGGTGGTGCCAACTGATCTGTGGGAATAAAATCCTAAACCTTGCTAAGTCAAGCTGTCATTGTCATTACACATAAATTAGAGGGCCGGGGAACATCACATACAGGTATTTATTAGGAAACACCAGAGGATCTTGTATTCCAGGGGCACCGCCAGCCTGGAGGAGCAGAGTAAGCCATCTGCACACACTCCTTAAATCCCATGTGCAGAAGGTGGAAACAGTGCCCCGGAAGGGCATGGCCCTCACTCTTCTAGTCTCCCCCAGCAGCAGGAGCAGCAAGGTCCTGAGCCACGGGGCATGACCACCTCAGGGCCACTGCCTAACACGACACTCTCCTGACATGGAGGTCAGAGAAGCCCCTTTCCAACACTGTGGGGCATTGCTGGCCCAGGGGTATCCACTGGCAGACACGGGCCTGCTCAGCTGATGGGCTGGGCTGGCCGGGGCGTGCAGCCCAGGCAGGGTCCCTCACACGGGGGAGTCACAGTCCCCTACTTTCCACATTGTCTGTGCTGGGCCCTGTGGGCTCTCCAGAGCAGGGAGGCCTTCAGGAACTTCTGTTCTGGCCAGAGGCTGTTGGGCCCCATGTTTCCAGAGAGGATCCTGCCTCCTGGCCAACAAGCCTGCAGGTATCCCTGCTCTAACTCATGGACGGCAAGGAACGTATGGCCTAGGAAGGCCCAGCCTGCAAGCCCCAGGGGTTGGTTCCCTCTGTTTGACCCAGGCCCAGGTTCAGAGGGAAGGAGGTGAGCTGTGTCCTCCCATGACCCAGGGTGTCCAGTGGGGGAATGAGCCAGGGTAGAGCCATTTTTGTGAGGCTTCAGTCCTGAGTCTTGCATTTAGTAACTGTGTCTTTGAAGTGTATGCCCCGTAGTTTCCTCAGGTTTCAGTTTTCTCAACTGTCAAATGAGGGATAACAGCTTCTTCAAGGACCAGAGGTAACATCAGTAAGTGGTGGATGTTACCAAGATCAGCTAAGAGAGACTTTCTCTAGACCTTGAATGTAAAAACTCATTATTTTCTTATTTTTTGGCTCCTTGTTATTTGGCCTTGACCAATGGACTCTGGGAACATTGACTGGAGGGAAATCACCCCACTTTCCTCACTTGCTCTCTGCATAGGCCTACAGTATGATGATACACTTTAATTATTTTTACAATCAGCATCCTAAATATTTCTGGTAGGGAATGTGGATAGTAGAGTATAAAGAAGAAAATGTAATGTTTTATTTTCCTAAAGAAACTGCTGTTAGTTTTTTTGAAAGATTAATTTTCCTTGTATTTCCTTGAAAAAATACTTGCCTGTAATCCCAGCACTTAGGGAGGCTGAGACAGGAGAATCGCGAGTTCAAAGCCAGCCTCAGCAAGGGTGAGGCGCTAAGCAACTCAATGAGACCCTGTCTCTACATAAAGTACAAAATAGGGCTGGGGATGTGGCTCAGTGGTCGAGTGCCCCTGAGTTCAGTCTCCAGTACCAAAAAAAAAAAAAAAAAATGTGGTTGAAGAAGTTACTAAATGACAGATACATATTTCATCAAAGCTCGGTTGGTGGAGCAGGATACCTTGGCTGGGTATAGAATTGCTCTCAACTTGTGCTCCTTCAGCACCTGGAAGACGTGGCTTCCCTGCCTTTCAGAGCCCTCATGGTGGCTATGTGACATGCCACCCCTTTGCCAGTAAGCTCCCAGAAGCCCAGCACCATGCTCCATTCTGAGTTTTGCATTTAGGGCCATCATGAGGTTTTATTGGTGTGTGGACACCTCGGTGGCACTGGGCACGCCCTTGGGCTCAGGGATCGCTTGCCTTTCATCTCTGATCATGCCCTGCCCTCCGCTGTCTCCGCGCTCCTTGGACTCCTATAGAGCAGTGGTTCCCAGCACGTAGGCCACGTGGGTTTAACTGCTGTGAAGAACAGGCTGCTCATGGCAGGTGGTGCTTAGGACCAGGGCGCTGAGTTCTGAGTCCTTTCTAGAAGATGCCATGTCCCATCACTCCATGGCCAAATGGCGTCCTCAGTGTGCCGGTGCTTTCAGGCGTCTTTCTTTCTGGCAGTCCCACTGTGAGCTTGGAGCTCTTCCCCTGGGCCCAGCACCAAGTCTCTGGCAGCACCCATTCCTGCTCACAGAATGGCACCTTGCACTTCTCCCCAGTGCCCTCTCTGGAGGGCGTGGCACTTTGGGGCAGTTTGCCTTTGCCTCTCTGTTGGCTCTCACTGCTGCATGTGAGCCCTGGCCATCCTGCCTCTTTCTGGAAGACAGAGAGGAAGGTGAAAAGGCCAAGGCAGGTGGCTTCAGGAGCTCTCCTAGAGCCAGAGGAGTGACTGCAGGCTCTGCTGGCCAAGGGCAGGCCTGTGTCTGTGGGATGGTCAATACCCTGTCCTTGCTGGGGAGAGAAGGCTTGAGCTGCTGGAGGAGGACTGCCCAGCCTCACCGACTGAATTGCATGGTGTGCAAAGTGTGCTTTGGTTTGGCTATTGATACTGGACATTGACACAAATAGACCCTGCATCCTGGGCCTTCATCACTGTCCTCAGGGAGGAAGGGACCTTTGTGCAGCCCGTCCCCAGCCCAATCGCACGGTAATTCCACAGCCTGCCAGCAAAGCCCCAGACAAAGGTGTTGGTCCCATGTATCAAAACTCACTCTGTCCCCCTCTGGGGTGTGATGGGGAGCAGGGCTGGCGTGGGAAGCAGACGAGGGTCCTCTTTCCTGCTGTCTTCCTTCCCTTGACCCTGCCCCAGCTCCAGGCCAGCAAAGTCCTGGTGGTGGGCTGTGATCTGTCCCGTGCCCCCTGGGGAGGTGCTGTGGGAGGGTCTCCTTCCTGCCCACTGGGTCTGGCTCTTGGTGGTGGCCTAGGTCTGGCACAGTACCTGCTTCACAAGGACAGGCCAGCCCTGGTGGACAGTGTCACTGAGGCACTTCAAGCCACCCAGCAGGACACACTTACTTAAATTTTGCCACCAACCCTGCAGTGAAGGTTTGTCTTATTTACACGGAGGTCAAAATAGGCTCCTAAAGGGCAAATGTAAGACCCTAGTCCATGCTGCAGTGCCTGCTGGACACTGGACTCAGTGGGGACTCAGCAGGAGGTGGAACAGGGGATATGCTAGGGGCACCTCCACTCAGGGATCCTGGGGGGCACCCTGCAGGTAAAGTACAGAAAAAGAGGAAATGGGTTTGAGGTCTTGGTTCCAATAAAGTGGCCTCCCTGGGCAAGCGCCTTGGTACGACCCCACACTGGCCATTTCTACTCAGGCCCTGGGGAAGAAGCACCTGAGCTTACTGGGCTGCTATTGCTGAAGGAGCTGCTCCCTGGGATCTGAGCTGCTGCTGGCTTCCTCCTCTGCAGCCCTGGCAGGAGTCCTGTTGGTGAGGCCCAGGGCCGCTGGCCTCTTCCTCTTGAGACTCACACTGCCCATTCCTGCCCTGTCAGCACAGTCCCTCGTGCACTCCTCTCAGGTGCTGCCCCCTGCAGGTGGGGCTTGATCCCTGACCGGTCCAGATCCCTCTCCACAGACCTCCGGCCATGCTACCCTGCTGGTGGGCCATGGTGATAGAAAGGGCCTCTCCCTGTCTGCAGGGAAGCCTGTCTGAGACCCTCTTCCCACAGGGACATGATACGTCCAGAGCCTTCTGTCCATCATGCCCAGCATCAGGGACTTGAGGCATCACTGCAGGCTCCTCCTGGTGTCTGTCCCCATGTCTCCTTTGTCTGTGACAGAGCCAGCACCCAGCACTCATGAGCATGTCCTGCCCATTGACAGTGGGACCCTGGCTCTGGGAGGCCACTTGAAGCTCTCATGTGAACACAGAGAGCATGGGCTGTGACAGTCCCAGGCAAACCTCCGTCCCCAAGGAGGAGAATGCTGGAACCCCATCCAGTTCTGCTGTCTCAGGTCACTGGAGCCAGCCTGTCCCGGCCTCTACTGACCTATGCAGAGACAGGAACTGGTGTGCTGGCCATTGTGTGCCCACTCCCCAGCCGTGGACCACGAGGAGGCCAGTGGATTTCTTTCACCTGTCTCTTCATCTGACAGTGAGGATGCTCCCAGGCCCGGCCTCCTGACATCACACACGTGGAGAGATGCTCCCAGGCCCGGAGAGATGAGGGGTTCCAACACCCTCAGCAGTGCCCAGGCAGCTGCTGTCAATACTGGGTTCCCAGGAGCAGCCCTGGGCCCTGCTGTGTCCGTAGGACACTTGGCTGTCTCTGTGGAGGAGCGGCCCTGCCTGGTTGTCAGTTGGAAGCCACTTCCAGCATCCAGCAGCCACATCAGTGCCAGTAAGTGTGCATTAACACAGATCTGTCCTGGATGGGCGTGCTGCAGAGCTGTCCCCACTGTCAGCTGCGAGCTCCTAGCAGGGGTGCTGATGGACAGATACTGTGGCCTCTTCCTGCTGTTGGGACAGAGGGACCTGTCCCTCCCTCAGAGGCCAGGATGCAGGGACATCCTCCCCCCACACTTGGTTGGTGGCACACATTGTCATCACAAGGTCCTGGGAAGAGGCTCTGGGTGTGTCTAAGTGGAGACCCTGCAGTGTGTGGTAGGTAGCCAAGGGTGGCCGGGACCAGGGGATGAGATGAGTCCTACATGGGTGCCACAGCAACCCCTAGGTTCCCTGCGAGGACGCCGTGCAGGGGCATCTGTGGTGGAGGAAGCACCCTGCGTCCCTGAGCGGATCACTCGGAGTGAGGCAGAAGCTTCCCGCCTGTGTCTGGGCAGGTGAGGAGGGATCAGGACCCTGGGAGGATGCTGGACCTGTGGCCCTGGGTCAGCTCGGAGGGGACCTCTGTGCAGCATGGTAGACCTGCAGGAGCTCTGAGCGGCTGGCTGGAGGAGGATCCAGGAGCACTGGGCGGGGCAGCAGGACTCAGCCACAGATGGGAGGATCTGCCCCCCAGGGCTCATCGGGCACATACCGGAAACTTCTTGCCATGGAAATGGGACACACAGCTGACTGACGAAGGCCACAGTGAAGACCACTCCCTGTCAAGCCTGGTGACGCAGAGCGTAAGCCTGCAGGACTGGCAGGCCTCTTCTCGGCCCTCTTCCTGGTACTCAGGATACATCACTCCATGAAGAGAAGGAGCCCTCCTGAGCACCAGCACACCTGAGGACCGACCCCTGACCCACACCATAGTGTCTTCACAGTGTCACCTGCTGCTGGTCACTTGAGCTCAGGCCAGCAGCTCCTGAATCCACCCCAGTGCTTCCCTCCTCTCAGGTGGCCTTGGGTAGCTTCCTGAGTCCCAGCTTCCCCACTTATGAGCAGGAAGGACAGCGCTGACTCTAAGAGTCACACAGGCCCTGGGGGGCTGGGGAGGGGTCCACAGGGTGGGCACCAGCCCCCAGGCCCCTCTGTGGCAGCTGCAGCCTTGATGCGTATGGGTGGGTGGCTGTGGCCCAGCTCCCCCATCGCACTGAGACAAGACTTCGTGTCTAATGCTGAAGGTCCTCCTGCATCGGGCTAGACCCCAAGCCTGGATGGACCCTGTCCTTAGGATGACTTGCAGCTCCCTGGATGCCAGCAGGAGGGCACTTGCCCTGCTGCTGGCCGCTGCCAGCCTGGCTGGATCCACAGAACCAGAGGAAGAGCCTCCCTGTGGGCTAGCCTCAGTCCCGCCCATACTGCACACTGCCCTGCCTCGCTCCTGGCAAAGCCAGAGTCTGCTCAGGTTATTGGCCGCCCCTGCAGGGGAATCGGGGGCAAGAAGACCAAGAGGTGACGATGGGGAGGGCAATGACAGGGACCTGCCAGCAGAGCAAAGCAGCTGCCTCGACTTAGAGTGCAGGGCAGGGGCAGGATTGTCCCCCAGGAGGGCAGCTTTCCAGAACCACCTCATGAAGACCCCAGCAACAAGCACCAGCGTGCTGGCCCCACATGCATTCTAGGACTCAGTGGTGGATGAGGTGGCTTTCACCTTGGGCAAGGCCTGTCCAGAGGGGAGAGGACAGATGCCCTGCTCACATGCTGCAGCAGCTCAGGAGAGCAGAGCTATGGGCCCGTGGGATCCTCATGGGCCCAGTCAGCTGGGCCCGCAGGACCGTGTTGGGCCCTAGCTCCCCGTAGGAGCGACATGCGCCAGACTCCATAGAGAGTGGACGTGCCACTGAACTCCTGCATGGTGCTCTCATTCTCTGGGCCTTTTCCTTTTGTCCTGGTTGGTCTCAGAACCTGGCAGATCCTCTCCGACTCCACTCCGTGGGGCCCAGCGTGTTGGGCCAGACTCTGTGTCCTGCTGTCCCTGAGCACGAAACACCCAGAACCTCGAGAGGACACAGCTGCCCATTGCACCTGTCACTGAACAAACCCCATCAGATGCCAGGGACAGATTTCCCCCAATGTGGAGACACTCAGGAAACGATGGCTTCAGAGCCAGGAGGAAGGTCACAGGTCATCAGTGGAGAAGATCCCACTCAGAGCTGGGGCCAGCCGTGCAGAGTGTGTAGCAGAAATGCCCTCTGTGTCCACGGCTAATCGCGGGTGTGGCTCTTAGCCTGAAGCCGTCTGTCCTATGTGCAAACACATTCTCCATGTCACACAAACACGTCTCTCCTTCCTGCCTGATCGCAGCAGCAGAGCAGCTTATCTCGGGGTCAAGTGTGGAGGGCGGACCCTGCGGGCTCTGGGCCCATCGACTCCGTTCTCCCTGGAGTAGTAGGCCTTCCGCTGGCCACCGGAACCTGCCCTTCCTTTCCACCCCAGGAAGATCTGTGGTTGGTTGAATTTAATGAAAAGTGTGTTGGTGTCCAGACCCCCAGTACCAGGGAGTGTGACCTTATCTGGAAACAGGGTCTTTGCAGATGTGACAAGATGAGGCCACTGGAGGAGGGGGCTCTGGTCTGGTGTGTTTAGTGTACTGGGAAGAATGGGGGATTCTGGACAGACACAGGAAAGAAGGTCCAGTGACGCAGGCCCCTGGGTGACGCAGCTGCAGATCCGAGCACAGGGAAGCCGCGGCCTCTGGGGCTGACAGGAAGGAGGGTCCCTCCCTGGACCCGTGGAGGGTGCCACCCTGGCCACACCTGGGTTTGGACTGTGGCCTTCAGAACAGTGAGGGAATACACGTGTGTTTGGGCACACCGTCTGTGGTGTTGGTCTCAGCCACCCTGGGCCACCAGTACAGAGCCTCAGCCTGGCAGTGTGCAGGCCCTACGGGAGCCTGTCCCCACTTCTGAGGTCCATCCTGGCTCTGCCCCTACTGGGCAGCCTGGCTCCACTCACGGACCCTGGCCTGGCCTCTTCTATGGCAGCTCTTGCTTTGGCACCCCCACATGGCCATGGCTGGGTCTCCTCACTGGAGGAAGCCCCCAGGCCCGGCATCTGCATCCCTGCGTGCCCCTGAGCCACTCAGTGAGGAGTGGCTTAATGGCATCTCTGGTCCTGGACCCCTCGTCGGTGCTCGGGCTGGGTCCAGGGCTTGTGCTCAGTGTCATCTACAGCAGAGGACAGACCAGGAGGGCTCGGGGCCCTGAAGCACCTCCCCTTCCTCCATCCCTGGTGGCCACGTGGGTTTATGTCATCCTGCACCGCCTCCCGTGTGTCTTCAACTCCCCTCAGGTGTGCATGGACAGGAGGAGCTGTGGCCACTGGGGCCCTGTGGTCCCATATGCTGGACCTGCTGTGGGTGAAGGAGGAAACCGAAGCAGGTGGGCGCTTGCCTGGCATTTCCCTCGGGGACCAGTGGCTCTGACCCACTGGTTGGGGACAGGCTCTGCCGCCCTCCCTCCCAGGCTTGGTGCGTCCTGGAGGTTTGTTACCTCCGCAGCCAGGCTCCCAGCCACCGTGTGTGACCTTGGGTTTCTGCCCCTTGAGTCGGCATGAGCATGCTGAGCCCCAAGACCTCGCGGTCCCGGCTTCCACCCCAGGCCTCGCCCAGGAGGTCCCGCGCTCTGGGCGGTCCTGAGGCCGCCGCCGCTGCTTCCTTGCACAGTGTTCAGCCAGTTTTCCTGGGAGGAGCCTCGCACATCCCCGGGAAATGCACACTGCAGAGCCCCGTGACTTGAATGGTTTTCAGCAGCAACCCCAGCAGCAGCTGCGTCGGGCACTGCCAGGCGTGGGAGCCGCCAGACGCTGGGTGGACACCTCTGGGCAGCGGTCAGTAGTGGCCTTGGATGGGCCGTGGGTGTGGCTGCCGCCTGCAGAGGCACCGTGAGTGCACACACGTGGGTGATGCTGGCTGAGAGCACCCTGAGGAGCTAACCAGGTGGCGGAGCCCCCAGACCGTGCCCTTCAGAGTCCCCAGCACTGCCCCTGCTGTCCCTCATGAATGGGGTCCCCAGTAGGTCTGTTGGCAGCCCATTTCCATGACATCACAGGCTTAGTCTGCCAAACACTGTACACAGGGACAGCTGGGGCCAGAGCCGAGTGGCTGGGCCACAGGCCCATGCCCTGGCCTGTCCTGCAGCTCTGGGAGCCCAGGGCAGGGCCACAGGCATCCCCTGGCCAGGTAGGGAAAGGGTCCTTGGGGGTAGTGACTTGTTGCCTCCTGAGGGGAGGGTGCCAGGGCCAGGGACATGGAATCAGGTTAGAGGCCAGGGGAGAGGGCACCTGGAAAGCCCCAAGGATGGGCCTGGCGGGGGGAAAGGTGGGCAGGGCCAGGTGGGCTCCCTGCAGCCCCCTAGGAGCTCTTATTTCCCGAGGCGGCCCTGCCAGGGTCCAAAGAAGACAGACGATTCCCAGTGAAGCAGCGACTCTCTTGGGAGCCCAGTTGCCTCTCAGCGCAGGCCCCTCACCATCATGAAGCCCACAGCCCTCCCTCCTTCCCCCAGGGTCTTTGAGGCCATCAGCCAGTGAGGTCTGTTGAAACCCCCAGGGACAGCCCTGACTGGCCTGGTGGAAACGTGGTGGCCCATGAACAGGGGTGACCCAGGCCCACCTCCTGTCCTTGGCCCGCCATCTGCCTCTCGGGGGTGTCCACACTACTTTTTGCAGGTGCACTCCTGTGCTTAGAACACGCCCTGGCAGCGGCCTCAGAGTCCAGCCCCATCTGCCATGGCTGGCTGCCGCTCCCTGTGGGCTCCAGAGAAGCTCTGTAGGGCCCCAAAGTCCAGTGTGTCCTGACAGGGTATAGGCCTCACACAGAGGCTGAGCAGGTCCCGCAGTTGCCAGATGGACTCCCCTTCACCCCTTTCTTGCAAAGCTTGCTTCAGACGCAGGCGGAGGGGAGCAGAGCGCATGCAGCCCCTTCCCAGCAGGTAGCAAGTGTCTGCAGCCCCCATGGGCCTCTGATCACCAGGGGAAGGAAGGCGAGTCCAGGGCTCAGGGCCGTCTTGGTCTGTTTAGGCTGGTGTAACAGTGCAGTTCACTGGGTGACTTATAAGCAGAAGAAATCTGTCCCTTACCGTCCTTTGGACTGGAGGTCTAAGATCTAAATGATGTTCTACAAACCAGGCAGAAGCCGAGGAGCACTTTCTTCCCAGCTGCAAACAGCCCCTCCTCTCCATCCCCACAGGGGCAGGGGTGAGCCAGACCCTCTTTCACAAGGGTGCTGATCCTGCCTGTGAGAGCACCACCCTCATGTCCTTGTCACCTCCCAAAGCCTCTCCCCAGTGCCATCGCCTTGTGGACTAGGATTTCAACATGAGAATATCAGGGAGACCCCTCAGACCATAACACAGCTCTCTGGTGTTTGAATGTTTGGTTGGGTGGGTGGGAGGAAGGATGGTTGGATACCTGGATGGATGCATGGGTGTCAATGAATACAGGCAGGGGACGGGAGAGGATGGAAGGCTCCTGAATGGATGGATGGATGGATGGATGGATGGATGATGGATGGGTGGGGGACAGATGAGAGATGGATGAGTGGATGAATGGATGGATGGATTGATGGATGAAAGATAGAAAGATGGATGGATGAGTGGATGGATGATGAACAGGTAGGTGGACAGGTGAGGGATGGATGGATGGATGGAATGATGGATGAGGGTAGATGAGAGATGGATGAGTGGGGGTGGGGGGTGGATGAATGGGGGATGGATGATGAATGAACAGGGGTAGACAGATGAGAGATGGATGAATGGTGGGTGGATGGATAGAGGGTGGTGGTATAGCCATTGAGGGACCTGCCAGCGGAGCTTCCCGTGGTGATTCATGCTGGGAGGGCACCAGCTTCCCCAGGAGGCAGGCAGAGTTCTCGTCCTGTGTCCACTTGCTGTGGCCTCCCAGCAACACTTAGCACCAGCCCTCTCCTTGCCTGGCTCGCCCCAAATCACCCAAGCCAAGGAACGAGCTGCCTCGGGAGAGCAGGGGCGTGAGGCTGCCCCACCCGTGGAGAGCAACATGCCCCTGCTGCCTGGCGCTCCTGGGCCTTTCCCAGCAGCAGGGCCCGGGCCCCCTGTGACCAGGCAGAAGAGGCCGCCCTTCCTGCACTTCGGTTTACTTCCCTTGTAAACAGCTTGTGTCGATTCTTAGGAATTGCCCAAGAAAAATGATTGGAGTGGTTTTTTCCTTCCGTTTGCATTCTGATCCTAATGAAATAACGAAGCAGGTAGCTCGTGACGACTGCCAGCGTTCTTCCCCTCTCAATCTAATTTGATTACCCAGATTTGGAGTGTTTGGCACGGGTGCGGGTGCGTGCCCTGATCACAAAGCGGGGCTGCCTGTTCTCCAGAGCTGGGGGACAGCTGTAGGCAGTGAGCGGATCACTCTAATCAGAGGGCCGTACAGAAACTCAGACATCCTACTCTAACTATTTGAAGAAGCAATGATTATCAAGACTGTTGGCACCGAGTTATGCTGCCTAGAAGTTGTAGAAAGATGTTGTCTAATTTTAAGATGTTATCTAGGGGTTGCAGATTTTCCTTAAGTGATTAGAAGATTCAGCACTGAGGACCAGGGACCAGAGAACTCTGCCATTTCATGGTTGGTTACCTCCGTCCTGCAGTCCTCGCGGTCGGCCTGTCCACGCATGCTGAGCTTCTTGTGGGGTTGAAAGTCCGTACTGCCCGGCCTCTGGGGGGTGCTGTGTCCTGATTTTAAAGAAAGAAAGGAAACTTTTTTCCTGTACTGCCACTGCCTTGCAGTCTGGCAGGACGTGAAGTGGTCTGGTATGAGGCGATGGGGCCTATCCAGCCTCCTCCACCACCCTGCAAGCCCTGCACTCTCATACGGTCTCTGCTGCACATGTGTCCAAGGCACGCTGCAGGGGAGGCGCAGGCTCAGGGACCTGCAGGAGGCCCCTCCCTGCTCTGGGCTCTTCTCTGGAGCTGCGGCAGGACAGGCAGGTGTGAGCACTCTGTGCCCCCTGGTCTGACTCCCACTCCAAAACGGAACGTCCTGCTCACCTGCACTGTCCTGGAACCGCCTGGGATATTGGGCTCTGGAAGGGACTCAAGATTCCATGGAGGGACACGTGTGCACTCAGACCCTCCGAACCCAGGCAAGAATGCAGGGAAGAATCATGGCCTCTGAGCCCAGCCAGCGGCAGTGCCCTGGAGACCTGGAGCGGCTGTGTGACCGCTGGCCACATCTGAGTCAGCTTCACTTCCTGCTCTCAACCGCCGAGCCTGGCCACCTGCAGCACACAGGGTGGATGGCCTGGCCCAGCCACCTGCTCACGAGGCCCCAGAGGGCCTCCCCTGGCAGATGGTATCACAGGTGGGGCTCCCAGCCTTTGTCCCTCATGGGACCTCTGTTTGGTGCTGATCCCTGAGTCTGTCCAGGTGTCCCCAGCCACCAGCAAGGTCCCGCATGATGGAGCTGGGGAGGCTCCCGAGAATCACCCTCCTGACCCACTTTTTTGCTGGGCTCTGGCCTGTCTGTCACACATGTCACTGAGGAAGTTTCTGTCCCCCACTGCCTGCAACAGGGGGCTCGTCCACTTGCACGGGGCTGCGGCCCCAGCTCTCACATGGGACATGAAGTCTGCCTCAGGTCAGCAGGAAGGTAGGCACCTGCCCTCCACCTGCAGCCCCTGGTAGTGACGGAAGCGAGAGGCCACATCCCACCCCTGCCCTCAGGCTGGTAGCAGGGAAGTCGGGAGGGAGTGGCCTGCAGCTAAGTGTCCGGGCCCTGTGCCTCCTGCGCCTGATGATCCTGGACCAGGCGGTGACTGTGCTGAGCCCCACAGAGGACCCACCCCGAATGACCTGCCGTGAGAACAGGCAGCCTGAGGGGTGGGCTGTGCTGGCGGACCCTGAGCCCACAGGCCCCAGCCCACCTCCAGTGGTGGCCAGAGGACTGTGGTTCCCCAGGTCATGGCTGGCCACAGTGTTCCAGGTCTGTAGCGGTGACCACGCCTGCTTGCGAGCAGAGGACCTGCACATCTTCCTGCTGCCCTCCTTCAGCACCCACCCTCCTCTCCACGTGGCTGATTCATCCTCAACCTCGCCTCTTCCAGGAAGCCCTCCTGGCTGGCCAGAGCAGCCTCAGAGCATCCACTGCTCCATGAACCCCCAGGCCAGCACCATGTGTCCCCAGGCTCCTGGGGACAGGCCTGAATCCCCTCCAACCGGGCGTGCCCCTGTGGCCTGAGCATGTCCCTGGCCCTGTGCGCCTGGGAGGCAGAGGGTGGCCACACCTCAGCCCAGGCCCTGGTGCCAGTCTGCACCCCTCCCTCTGCCTTCCTGGGGGGACATGGGCTGGAGGTGACAGACACTGAGGAAGCACACGGATGCCTCCAAGCTCAGCCCAAACCGGGGAGGCTCCAGAAAGCTCGCTGGAAGCCTTTGCCCATGAGTGACAAGGCTGCGAGCCATCAGCTAGAGTAGCCACGGGGACCTAACGCAAAGCTGAGGCATGAAGCCCGTCCCCATGGGTGCAGGGCAGAGTCAGGCCCGCCCCGGAGGCCTGCAGACCTCAAGGCCCAGCCAGGCAGGTGTGGCTGGGACCCAGGGCCCATGGAGCCCAGGTTGGCACAGGCCCAGGTGCGGGGCCGCCTCTCTGCCCTTCTTACCTCCATCTGGCTCTGTTCTCGTGAGGACCCGAGGGTTTGACCAGGGCTGTGAAGACATCTCCCAGTGGCCAGGCCAGTGGGTGCTTTTATCCCAGCTGTCATCCTCCCACCCTTAGTGGAGTCAGGGGTGACGAAACCAGTCAGGACCCCCAGACAGCAGGTGGGCAGCTGGCCAGGGCAGTGGCACCCTGTCAGCCACCCACCCAGCGTCACCTCTGTTGTACACCCTGGACTCCGGAGCCCCAGCACACCTGGTGTTGTGACAGGCAGAAGTGCAGTGGACCCTGGACACCACTCAGTATTTGTACACAGGCTGGAAACCCTGGTGGGCCAAGCAGTGGCCATGCTCCAAGATGGGTCAGAGCGGGGCTGCTACCTCCTCAGGGCCCGGAGCCCGGGACTTATGGGGATGCGCCAAGTTGGGAACCCACGCCCAGTGCTTCCAGGGATCCTGGTCACTGTCCACGGTGTCTGGGCCATCGAACAGGGAGGGCCTAGGAAAGCCATGCTCCAGCCCATGTGGGCTTTTAGTGTCCAGGGTGATGCTGGAGGGAGGCAGCAGCCTAGGCCCCTGGCGTCTGTGCCCACACAGGAACACAGCCACCCAGAGCCATAGCCATGCAGGGACATAGCCATGCAGAGACACAGCCATGCAGGGTCATAGCTACACAGAGACACACAGGGACACAGCCATCCAGGGACATAGGCCATACAGGGACATAGCCACCTACAGTCACACAGGGACACAGTCACCCACACAGGGACACAGCCACCCAGAGCCATAGCCATGCAGAGATACACTGGGACATAGCCACACAGGGCCATAGCCATGCAGGAACATAGCCACACACAGACATACAGGGACATAGCCATCCAGGTACATAGACCATGCAGGGATATAGCCACCTACAGTCATACAAGGACACAGTCACCCACACAGGGACACAGCTACCCAGGGCCATAGCCATGCAGGGACCTAGGCACACAGAGACACACAGGGACATGGCCATGAAGGGACACAGCCATGCAGAGACAGCCACACAAAGACACACAGGGACATAGCCACACAGGGACACACACACAGATACACATACAAAGACACATATGGACACATACAGCCACACAGACTCAGTCACAGATGGCACAGGCCAACAGCTCGGGGCCTATGGGCACACTGGCCATGGGGCGCCCCTGGCTCTGGTGAGATGGTTGAACTGGGGCTCACTCAGACCCTCAGCCCCACCTGCTCAAGGCCCCGATCACCAGCATTGAGGGACGCATGGAAGTATGTGTGCCCAGCCCAGGCCTGCTGCCCTCTGGAGGTGAGCAGGCTGCCCTGATCCCATGGGGCGTGGGAGGGAGGCCACTCTGGCCCCAGGGTTTTCGGCCCCCATGTATTCACGGATGGCCTTGGGGTCCAGGCTGGGCGGCAGCCTCTCTCCCCCAGTCTCTCCTAGGACTCTTCCTGGAGCCCCTGAATGTTCCTGCCCAGGGCAGCAGTGAGGCTCCAGGCCTTAGTGGCCAGGCGCATCCTCTGTCCTGGACGTGCTGGGGAGCCCTACAGTGTCCAGGCAGCAGGCACCAAGGGTTGGACACCCTCCACCCCAAGCCCTCATCCCCTCCCTACGTTGTCACTCCCACTGGCCAGGAAGCAAGGGAGCAGCTAGTGTGCGCAGGCCTGGCCCACAGAGCCCCAGTGTCCTGCCAGAGCAGCAAGACTGAGCAAAGGCCCCGGGGTCAGGATGGAAAGCTGCAGTCTCGGGGAGACCTGAGCCTCACCTCCCCGTTCCCAAATCTCGCTGTCCCCTTACTAGCTGGACCAGGCTGACCAGTTACATAGCCTTTCCAGACCCGTCTCCCTGCCTGTTCAAGGGGGCAACCTCTGCTCCCTGAAGGAGGGCTGTGAGTGCCCCCAGTCGTGAAGCTGGTTCCCAGGCTTGGCAGGGCACTGAAGTGCAGCTCCCGCCCTTCACTCCCAGGTGGGCCTGTTTGCCCATCTGCCAATGGCATGATTTCCCGGCGGGCTGCGGGGGAAGCCATGAGGCTGTGCGGTGTGAGTAGGCAGCTCTGGGTCTGCCAGGCCCTGGCCCTGTGCCCCCTGCCTGGCCCAGCAAGGGAAACATCAGGGCAGCACAGACTCAGCCTGGAGGCCCTGAAAGGCTCTCCACACTGGCTGAGCCCGCCGGGATGCAGGGCTTCAGGGTAGACAGTGTGGCCCCGAGCTCCCTTGGCCTCATCCTGTAGGAGCTGGCCCTGCAGCCTCCCTGCCTCCCCACCACACAGCACGTAGGGAGCTGGACCGTCCCCTAGACCTTGATGACGCATGTGCACAGAGGCTGGTGTGAGGCATGGGCCTCGGGGGGCGGCCACCCCAGTCGAGCCCTGTCTGCTTCTTCACCCACTGGCTGGACCAGCATCTCCCTCCATAGCCTTCTTGGTCATTGGAACCAGGCAGTGACACCATGCATCTTCAGGAGTCCCGTGGGCTGACAGGTACCACAGCAGCTGCTGGGGAAACAACCCCATTAGGATCACGGGCGCAGCCCCCAGGCTCTCTGAAGGGTGCAGTACAGGGTCTGGTGGCTTCTGTGCCAGCTCCTGTGGGTGGTTCCAGGCTGAGTGAGATTTATGCACTGGGCTTTGGGTGTAAATGGCCTACTGCACGGCCCCGGGATCCACCCGCCGTTGGAGCTCAGTGGAATTGGCACCTGAATCCCTCTGTGGAGACCTTCCTCTCTAGGTCCCCATCTGCAGCAGGGATCCCAGGGTTGGGCAGTGGGTGGGGTCCTGGAGGGACATCTGTGTGTCTGTGGAATGAAGCTCTCTTCACACTGAGTTCTCACGCTGTAAGTTCCCGCCTGTGCCGGGCGCACTTCCCTTTGAGGACTCCTTGCTCTCAGGAGAGTGGCGGGGCACTCCCTGAACAGGGACGCCTATCACAGGAAGTTGGACTCTGTAGGGACCCTGTGCAGGCCAGACACGTCCTCAGTGTTGAGCAGCTGCTGTGCTCCAGACACTGCAGAAGTGTTTGCCTGACCGCCCACCTGTGTCTGTCCAGGGCACAAGCCCACCGGAGTGTGCTGAGGTGGAATGGGGCTTGGGACCTGTGCAGCTGAACTGTGCACCATGTTCAGCTGGCCTCAGAGCTTGCCCTCGGGTCCCCACACTCACAGCGAGGACTCCCTGCTTCGTGAGCACTTTACCTCACGGTCCCCCGGCTCCCTGGCAGCTCAGCATTGGTGAGAAATGTCACCATCTCACCCCAGGCTGGAACACTGGACAGGAACTGGGCAAAGAGCTGCCTGGGCTGGGGAGAGTGGCCACCAGGGTGGAGGTACAACCTGCCTCACTGCCCCTCTCTGACCCTCACATTCATGTAAGGTTAGCATCAAGAACCTCCATCTAGAACTGCCGTGAGGAAGAAGGGAGCCATGGGTCCCTCCAGGATGGTGGTTGTGAGGTGATATTAGTGCTGGAGAGATGGAGGAGTGGCAGTACTGATTGTCATGGTGATGGTGACGGCAAAGTGCTGGTGGTGGGGATGATGGTTGTGTCTATAGTGATGACGGTGATAGTGGTGAGGATGGTTGTATCTATGGTGAGGATGGTGGTGATGGCTATACCTATGGTAATGATATCAGTAATGGTTGTATCTAGGGTTATGATGGCGGTAGTGATGATGTCGATGGTGATGATCGTGACGATAATGGTTGTATCTAAGTTGTTGGTGACGATGAAGATGATATTTTTATCTATGGTGATGGTGATGATGGTTATGTCTGATAAGATGGTGGCCATGGTGGCTATATATGTGGTGATGATGGTGATCATGGGAGTTATATCTATGGTTATGGTGACGATGGTTATGTCTGTGGTAATGATGGTGATGGTTTTATCTATGGTGATGATGAAGGTTATATCTATGGTGATGGTGATGATGATTATGTCTGATAAGATGGTGGCCATGGTGGC